>BDJD01002514.1:88779-98858 GCA_002564525.1 Rosa multiflora
GTTCAGGTTCATAAATGCTTAATTTGATGCTCATTACGCTTTCTTTTCTTTTATCCTTCTCACTCATTATGCGTTCTGTTCTGTTCAGTACAATAAACTGTACTAATTGTTTCCCTATGCGAAATTGGGAATTTGGAGCATGCAGGTAATTCTCTAACTTTTGTTTTAGATAAATTGCAGTGATGATATTGTACTGTTTGGTCTCAGACCCTTGATCTACAATTTTATTATACTTATATACTTTATAGCTTATACTCCTTTCAAATTTTGGGTAGTGTGGAACTGCGGATTTCCATCGTGTTTCTTTGCCATGAAACTCAAACTACAAACCTGATTCTTACAGTTTTACTTTGTAGGAATGATTTTCAATGGAACTTCTATTCTTTTTCTACAATAATGGACACAAAACTTACATTCAGGGTATGAAAATCTTTATTTGGTAATCGGTACCGACTTTCAAAGATCAACATTCAGGGTGAAACTAATTGTTGATTTGATGTCCAGGCAAGTAAAGCACACTCAAGTTACATTTTTTTTTTTTTGTGTTTCTCTTTTACTTTGAAATATGTATGTATGTATTCAATTTTCATTTTTTTTTGCTCACTATTTCAGGTACAAAAGGGGGATAAATAGGAGATTTTCTTCGCTCTGTTCAACAACAACTAGCACATGAGTTTCAAGAAGTTCGAACTCCCTCGGTGGAGAAGATGTAAATGTAACTGTAAACATAGCTATGGACATTGAGATAGGTCTTCAGGAGACTAAAGACAATCACTTGGAATAGTTCCGACAAATTAGAATTAATTGATATTGACAAATTTCTTTTTTTTTGTTGGTATTAAATTCCCCTGTGGTGTGATTGTTCACTTCTCTAGTGTTCATCTCTTATTATTTTCCTTTCTCCTATAACCAGAAGAAAAGAACTTAGGTTCCGTTCTACAAAAGGTTTACATAACAACGTAATTGAGCTCACATTCAGGTACAATTATGGCTTAAAGGATTGAAGCAGTACGTGGCAATTGAGTATGGAGAAAGCTTAGTCTATGAGCTTTCGCTCAAGTTTAGTCCGATGGCTAGGATGGGGTTAGAGATTTTGCTGTCAAATATTGCCAGTTTTGTACATTCTTAGTGTATTACAAATAGCACCTTTATGTGATAATCCCGGAAATTAATCAAATATGTCCTCATTTCTTCGTCATTAGATGAGAGAGAGAGAGAGAGAGAGAGAGAGAGAGAGCAGGAAGGCTAGTTAATATAATTAGGGGTAATTTTTGAAAGAAGAAGAAAGTTTTATTATTAGGTACGATTAAAATCGTACATGAGGGCATCCAGTATGATATCTGGAGCAGTTACAAACCATTCACATTGTATCTCCGACTCAAAACTAAGAGCAGCCAACCTATGAGCTACAACATTAGCCTGTCTAGGGGCAAAAGTGATGGAGAAATCTGTACTAGAGTGAAGGAGACTTCGAACATCAGCAACTAAGGCTCTCAATGGTGACAGATCACAATCCCAAGCATAGATAGCTTGAACCGCCATTAGGCAATCACTTTCGACTACTGCATTCGTAATATGCATGGCCTGCAGTAACTCCAATCCCTTCTTCAGAGCCAAAAGCTCAACATGTAATGGAGAACTAACAAACTGCACACGACTAGAGAAGGCAGCAAGGAATTGACCAAGAGAGTTACGAAGGACACCGCCTGTACCCCCAAACTGCAGATTAGGTAGAAAAGCACCATCCACATTCAATTTCACTTTTTCACCCGAGGGAGCTAGCCAAAGTTTACTGGCTTTCTGTTGAACTGATGTGGCAGTGGTACAAGGTTTATTAGCCTGCAAATACTCCTCATACCAGGCCATAGATGATGCCACCAACCTTGGACTAGTTTGAGACCGATTTTTCCAAAGCTTCTCATTTCGGTTCTTCCAAAAGCTCCATAAAAGAACCAATAACTTATCAAACAAGCTAGTAGACAAATTGGAGGCTCGGTCCAGCAACCACTCTTTCCAAGTCAGTGGAGAAGAAGGAAGGGAAAAAGGAGCACCCAAAATATCCTTAGCAATGCTACAATCTCGAAACAAATGCTCAAGGGTTTCCACAGATTCTGAACAAACACAACAATTAAGATCACCAGAATAACCTTTGGATGTTAATGCAGTTCGAGTAGGAAGAAGATTATGAGCTGCTCTCCATCCAAAAATAGCCACTTTGTTAGGGACATTTGCTTTCCACAAAGCTTTCCAAAGTGGAGCATAAGTATCACCATTGGAAGACGAGGCAAAAACATTGCCAATAGAAAAATCACGAGCAATGGTATAGGCTGATTTAACTGAAAAGAGACCTCGTTTATCAAGTTTCCAAGCAAACTTTTAATAATAACTCCTTACCACCTGCACTGAGAATCTTAGACCGCCAACTGATTAACTTCTTGGAAAGTCTTTCTTTCAGGTAAGAAAAAATAGCTGTCTTGTTACGTCCTACGTGAATAGGCAATCCCAAATACAGACCATGCTCCTTAACGCAGGTCACTCCAAGAATAGAGGAAAGTTGATTAATAACCTGCCTACTAACATTACCACTGAAGACAACACTAGACTTTTGTAGATTGATCATCTGCCCCGAAGCCCGAGCATAAATAGAAAGCAAATTCTTATATGCTTGACACTCTCGAACAGAAGCCTCGCCAAAAAGAAAACTATCATGTAATTTTTCTTGTGGTATTGACATGTGAAATTTTATTGTTTTGGGAGGGATTATGGGAAAACACATCTCTTGGATTCATAGTAGGCGCATATGGGTTGAAATTGCTTGATTAGTTTGATTAGGGAAAACAAAAGTATTCGGGAAGAAAACAGAAATAGGAAACTGCCCCTTTGAAAATTTATGGCTCGCATCCTTTTCCGCTGTGAGATCCATGTTGGAGAGGAAAGATCCCACATTGGAAAAGTGACAAATAAAATATAACTTATAAGTGGGTGGATCTCACCCAATTGTACCGAGGCCTTTTGTGATTAAAACTCAACACCTATCGGGTGGTTAAGTTGGGACAATATCGGTACAATGGTGGGCCACGGGCCACGCTTGTCGCTGTTTAACATGGTATCAGGGCGGGTCCCTCTCCAATTGTGTCTCTACGTAGGCACGTATCATGAGCCCAAATTGGGGTTCCCTGTATTGCCATTGAAATTACCAAGTGTCCAATGAATGTGGGCCTTGGATTGTATTGACCAAGTCTCCAATATGAGACTTGTGTCCCAATTTCCAATATGGGAATTGGATGAATGAATTTCACGTGCAGACCTAGAGCTAGGTTGCACGTGAGGGGGCGTGTTGGAGAGAAAAGATCCCACATTGGAAAAGTGACAAATAAAATATAACTTATAAGTGGGTGGATCTCACCCAATTGTACCGAGGCCTTTTGTGATTAAAACCCAACACCTATCGGGTGGTTAAGTTGGGACAATATCGGTACAATGGTGGGCCACGGGCCACGCTTGTCGCTGTTTAACAATCCAAGCCATAGTTGCTTCTAGTTGCTAACAGACTTTTGGCTCATATTCTGGTTTTAATATTCTATACTCTGATAACAATGCACATTCTTTTGAGTGACGGCTATATTTAGTGCAAAGTACTAATTTTGAATTGCAGAACCAAAAGTATCTCGTTTGACCCAAACATATATTATTTTGAACTTTGCTTGTAGTTCCTGTACTAGGTCTTACTGTAGTAATATCCATGCTACAATCCGTAATAGCTTCCATCGTATTGAGCATGTGGAACTGATTTACTCAGACCTTTATGATAAGCATTTCATTGATGCTCATAAAACTAAGTTTTCCTTTAAAATGTTCATTAATTGTCTAAGGAAATAGCTCTTACATTTTTGATTATGCCAAAAGCTGATTATGCAAACCTTAGACTCTATGAACAAATTTCTTATGCTGAAAACTTATCTTAGTACATGACACGTATCTTACGTTCTTTTTAGCTATTTATTTATTTATTCAGATGGGAGTTTTCTTGTAGGTTATTCTATCAATAGACTTACTGCTGTTCCATCACTGATGAGAGTAATCCTTCCAGCTTTGCATGGTGGAGACTATCAGCAGCTTTTAAGTTCACTGAATTTGTTAGTGCTAAGCGGTGAAGTTTTGCCTTTATCCTTGTGGGATATGCTGTCAAAGAGATTACCAAGGACCTCTATTTTGAATCTGTATGGGAGCACGGAGGTAAAAATTTAGCACTTCCCTTGGATTGAACTCTTTTCTTTTGATTAGATTAGATCTCCAACAGAGTAGATCAAGTCATATTCTGGTTGGATGCATATGAAGTGACTTGCATTCCTTTTTAACTCATTTTCCTTCTTTTACTGATTTATCTGCTCCATTTTTCTTGTGTTGAATTATAATGCTAATCTTGATATGCATTGGAGTAGGAAGAGTATTTGAATTATATTGGGATGCTTTATTGGTCTACTCCTTTCCACTCTATATAAGTGCTTCTCTCGGTAAAGTTTAGAGATCACTCGCATGCTATATCTTTACTAATTGCAGATGAATAATATACTTTATGTGGCTTCTACTGGAGGCCAAATGACAGCCATTTCAGTAACGGTATAACAAACTGCAAGTGCTATTATGTAGTATGTTTATATATTTTTCAAAGGTGAAGCTCGTCTTTGTAAGAGGATTTAAAAATCAGCTCAATCACAGGGAAACTTTAAGGAAGAAATTGTATTTGCATACCTATAAATCCAGTAAATGCAGTTACTATTAGCTCTGAATAACCGTGACATCTTATTCAATAGTCCTGTCACAAGTAAAACTACCTGCATCAATAGTAATTGGTGCCACTACCTTAACCGAATTTCATACCCAGCTCTAGAATTTTTTTGCTCATGTAAGATACTTGGTTGCTAATTCCACGCTATTAAGTCACAATTTATTTTTATTTGTTCTTGGAGTTCATTCCATTCTGACTCAATTGAACCATTACTGATTCTCATATTCCTCTTACACCTTTTAGCTTGTATATTTCATGCACTGCCTTTGTCCGTGAACTTATTATGTCCCATCTTTTGTTTCTGAAAAGAAAAATAATTTTTCAATTTGTTCAAGTTATTTGATGATTTAAGGAATTTGTTTTTACAAATGCAGGCATTCCCATTTTCTATTATGTGGGTGCATGAATTAGAAGTGCCAGTATTTGGGTCTCTTGCCATCAATTCTCTGAATGGAAATAGTATGTAACGTTCAATTGACTGTTTGGCTATGTGTTCATCCTTTGTGATATGTGAAAGTTTATTATGACAATACTTGCATGAAGATTGCGTATTGTTATTATTTTTCTTAATATTCTTGTGGTTTTTCTTATACAGTTATATGTTGCTTGGTGGATGGGCATGTTCTTGCATTTACTACAAGTGGATCTATTATTTGGAGGGTACATTTTTATATTGCTTTTGTTTAATATTTATTATCTTACGTTTCAAACATATATTTGCTTTTGCCATCTAAATGCATCCTTATTCTGGAGCTTAGTTGAGAATAAAAAGACTGTTTCCTATAAGTTTGATAAATGAAAATAACGGAACAGAAGATTCCGCCTCTCCTCTTTCTCTTTCCTACCAGGACTGATAACCTTCTAAATAATCAGCAGAACTAAGTTATCAGTTTAGCAATTTATTGTCTTATTTAGCTGTTTTCTTTAGAATCATATGGCCTTGATATAAAATTAACCTATTATGAGCAATATTTATTGCCTGTATTTTCAAACCCATACTTTTCAAGTATGGATTATAACCATATGGAGCACACTTACAAAGTTCCCGTCTTCATATAAATGGCTGAAGTTTCAGATGTATTTTCAAAATGAATCAAGAGTTATACAATCAGACCGCTGATAAGATTACTACTCAATTGTGTATATTTCAAACACCTTAGGATTGAATAAGTACAATATTGAGTTTTCTGCTCACTGAAAAGTGTGTTTATGCACATTCTCAATCCAATGCGCCCTGTTGAAGTTCTCTTACAGAAAAGATCAATGATAAGGATGTAGTTCTTTCCTATATGCGCTTTAATCCTCTAAGATTAATGTTGTGCTCCATTAACAATTCCTGAATCCTTTTTCTAACTGATGAAACAGTATAGAACTGCTGGGCCTGTATTTGCTGGAGCCTGCATATCTTCTGCGCGCTCTTCCCTTTCAGGTATATTCACTAGACTTTGGTTACATGCATGTTCCCTTTCACAGATACATGCATACATACATATATATGATAGAATGCGGAGCTGTTCCCATTTTGGAATAGCTTAAAACATATAATGTCTTAGCCAATCCACCATAATCAATAGATTTTCTATTGGATGCCTATATTTCTTATCAATGGTATAAGAGGAGATTAACCCACGCGATATGTTAGGCTGACTGGCTACATATGTTAGGCTGACTGCCACATCACACTTGAGGCAGTGTCTGAGAGTCTCCGATTCTGTAGGCGTCTCCGGGGGACCAGAATGATGAGCTGTCTGTATGGACTGCTTAAAAAAATTTAAGCCTTGTGTAGAGCTTATAAGGCCTTGGGCCTGCCATCCATTGCCAATTGGTTTTGCATTGGATGCCTAGACTTTTAACACTATATATATA
This sequence comes from Rosa multiflora, assembly GCA_002564525.1. Classification (NCBI taxonomy): domain Eukaryota; kingdom Viridiplantae; phylum Streptophyta; class Magnoliopsida; order Rosales; family Rosaceae; genus Rosa; species Rosa multiflora. The sequence goes on from BDJD01002514.1 coordinate 95,435, forward strand.
ATTTTATATTGATACTTGATAGTATGGGGTTAACGATTTTTTTTTTTTTTTTACCTTTCAAGTTGGAATATAGTGGTAGTATTCTTAACTGATAAAAAAAGTTGTCATTACCTGAGTCTGCTAACTTTCAAATTTCTGGTCCGTAACTTTTGTGGGAAGCTATTCTTACGTATCAGTATTTCAGAGGCACATGATTTTCAAACGTCAAGAAGTCGGTAATTCCAGGAATTTGTGAGTTTGACTGGAATTAGTATGAGAGCATGGCTCAAACGAAATTACAACAGTAATAATTTGTTGCCAATGTTTCTAATGAAAAAGAAAAAAGAGAACAAATTGAGATGAGAAAACCTTAGAAGCTGAGGTTCTGTTCAAATTGCCTGATAATCATAAAGTTGGACTTGTCCTGAAACTGTAAGTATGTCACCCCCTAATTTTGGACATTCTATCCTGCAACCCTTTCACATTGTATAAACTTATCTTGTTTTGTTTATGATTCACAGCTACTTGTCTGTTCCAGAGATGGAAACATCTATTCACTCGAACTCGTAAGTTCCGGGACCTCTTCTTAATTTGTAATCTGTAATGTTTATATTTGTATAAATTTTCTTCATGACAAATCATGTTTATTTTCTTTGTTTGTTTGCCAATAGAACAATAGGATCAAAAGGTAATGTGTTCATTTCTGTTATCTTTTAATAGGATCTAATAGACATATGGGTATTGCATCCACTTTTCTGGATTTGCAAGACTTAATGTTTTGGCTTGGGTTCAATTTTATATTATATTCAGATATTTTGCAAAATGACACTGATTGCTTGATCATTGAATTGCAATTGTGTTCCCTAAAATATTGTAAAAGATGGTGTTTCGTTTATTCATATTCAGTGTATTACATAGCACATTGACCACTGCTATGTTCACTCCAGGAATCGGGAGGTTTACTCTGGGAATACAATGTTAAGGATCCAATTACTTCATCTGCCTATGTCGATGAGCACCTGAGCTTGGTGTCTGATCAGTCTAACTTTCCCGACCGCAGGTAAAGAAGTACAGAGCTAACAAAAACTGAATTTCTAGGGTGGTTTGTGTATTAATCCCTTGGTGTTTGATCACATACATATTAATCCAAAACTTTTCCAGGGTGGTTTGTGTATGTTCCAGCTCCGGAAGCATGGTTCTGATTCAGGTTAATTTGGATGCCACCGAAGGTGCAAGTCCAATGAATTTCAATGTTGAGGAATTTGCAAGGTTGGAACTCCCAGGAGATGTATTCTCTTCCCCTGTAATGATTGGTGGCAGAATTTTCGTTGGTTGTAGGGATGATTATGTGCACTGCATTGCTGTTAAGCCCCAGGTCTCTACAGGAACAATGAGTTGTTCTGTATAGATGATTTTTTTTGTAAATTATATTGCTTCTTGATATCAATGTTTTAACAGTTGCATGAGCATCCTTAATCGTTCTCGCACCCAAGGTGACAACTGGGTTGCATTTGCTGATTTATGAAAATGCAAAAGCTTGTTTTTGGTCAATAGGAATCTTCATTTTTATTTTTTTAAAACGTTTAGGTGCAATTTGTTATCATATGAAATTATGACTCCTACAATTTATCTGACAGGGCAAGAACTAGAAAAGCTTTCGGGTAGGAATATCCTTAAACGTGAGCTCCCCCCTCCACTGCCTCCAGCAAGAGCTGCAGTAAATAATTCACTAAACCAAGGAGGTGCAATTTCTGGCAATATCTGAACCAAATTCAAAGCCGTACGAGTTGATTATATTTTCTTGTATGTGTTTCCAAAAGGCTACAATGCCTCACGTGTTCATAATAGCACCAATTTGAGATCAGAATCCAAAGTAGTGAAGGATTGATTACCCGCAAGCATTTTAGGCATGAATGCACGTGTGCATTTGAAGCTTGTGACTTGTGATTTAAATCACTCATAGTTGAAGCATGGGTGTGCAGAGTCCTAGAAGATGGTTTCCTTTGGCATTTGTAATATATGACACAGTAGGTGTGGATAAGGTAATGAAATACTTCTTATCATAGGTCATATGATCTGAAGCACCAAAATCAATAATCCAAGTATCTGAACCTACAAAGTTAGAAATTTTTAAAGCGCGCCATACCAATCTTACTAGTACCTCTAGCAACCAGTGAGACTGAGGGGCCATCACTGCCTGTGGTATGATCTTGCCCAGCGACTCCAAAGTACTCTGAACTCTGAACAAGATGAACAGCTACCTTTCCTCTACCTCGAGGTTCAGTTGGTTTGGGTTTACTGAAGTATCCAGCTGGGTACCCAACCAACTTATAACAAGTCTCCTTGGTGTGTCCAGTCAGTTTGCAATGTTGACATACAGACCTGCCTGGAGAAGAACCCTGAGTCATAGGATGTAATCCTGATTGTGGTGTACTGAAGCCAAGAGGTGGACCTTGAGCTCGAGGGGGCTTAGCTTGGATTGTTAGGCTGGAGATTTCAGAATGAGCTGCCTTTGTGCTACCTTGCTGAGACTCATCCTTGCGGATGTAGGTAAAAGCCTCAGTGAGGGAAGGAGGCTCTTGCCGACGCAACAACTCTCCCTTGGCACTGTCATGTCTAGCATCTAATCCACTTAGAAACTGGTGCACACGCTCCAACTCCTTCTCCTTTTGGTACCAAGTAATATCCTCAGCATTCTTCAATTTGTTTGGTTGCCGTTGATCAATCTCGGCCCAAATGTTTTTCAGTTTGGTATAGAACACTGAAACTGCTTGCCCATCTTGCTTCATCCTTGTTGCCTTGCACAACAATTCATAGATCTGGGAAAAATCAGATTCATTCAGATAGAGATCATTGAGCGTCTTCCAAACTTCTGCAGCAGTATCACACCAAATGATCAATTGGATCACCTCATCAGTCATGGCCTTGTACAGAATTGACAATACAAGTCCATCAGCATCTTCCCACTTGACATACTCTTCACTTTCCTCATTCGCTGGTGCCTTAATGGTAACGGTGACATGACCCATCTTATGGATTCCACGAAGGTGAGTGGAAATCATCTTCTTCCATGTCCTATAATTCCCAGGTACATTCAGTTTTGCTCCTCCGAATGAACCTGATGAAGAATCTGGGTTTTGAACTGAGACTTCAACTTTTTGAATACCGGAATTTTTGGTATTCCCTCCTTCTAGAAGTGGAGCATCAGGACCAGCCATTGGAATACCGACGAAAAAACAATATGCAGCGGATTTGAGACAGAAGGTATGTTCGACAAGTTGAGAGGGATTAATCGACTAGTCAAGAAGTAGCAGTACTTCCTAAGTAAAGAGAAAAGAAATCTTATCCTTGGGTGTTGCATATCGCGCAACCTTTCGGTAACTCCTTATAATGCGACCAGATAAGGAGGGTTAAGATTTTGGTGGAGCAATGCTCACTTTTCAAC
>BDJD01002514.1:99840-134579 GCA_002564525.1 Rosa multiflora
AAATCAAACAAAGGAAAAGAAAAGAAAGTTTGAAATACACCGTGAAAGATGGATGACATGGCCTTGAGGCGAAGAACTCGAAGATCCTTGAAAGCAAGCAATCTTCTAGAGACGACACAAGGGTGGATGGCGGATAGGATCTTGATGTATTGCATGACTTCTTCTCCTCCTTACTTGAGACGCAGAGCTTCTAAAGACTAGAGAATGGAGAGAATTTTTCTGATGTTTATTTACTGAGGGAGAGAGGTGTACGTGTTGTGTTGTGTTGTGGTGTTGTTGTCTGTAAAACGTCTAGAGAGGAGGGTATATATAGGGGAAGACAAGGCTTCATAAATTTAATTTCTAAGGCATTTTCTGGTTGCACCACACAGCTTCAACCAATCACGTAGCGCCATGTCAGCTCTGTTGTGTCATCCAACCAATCACAAAGCTCCAACATCCTCCCCTTGATTTTCTCTTGATTTTCACATTAAAATTGCAGATTTTATTCTCTAATTTCAGCCAACATATCTTGAGGGAATTAAGGAATGAATCTGGACTTGTTTTGAGCCTTTGCTTGTTGCACAATCCTATGAAACTCTCCCAAGATTTTCTCAACATAATCTCCTTGATTTTCTCCTTGCAAAAATCAGATTTAATCATAATATCTCCCACGTCATCTTCAAGCCATGTGGTCTCCTAATGCCTTCAAGTTTCCTCTCTTTTCGCCAGGTGTTTTCATTTCAGCTCATTTCTTCTCCATTTATTCCAATGTTCCTAGAAAATAAAAACTAAATTAAAATTTATTTATTTAAGGAAATAACTAAGTAAAATATGAGGAAATAACTATTAAAACATCGCATTAAAATGCTCCTATCACTCTGGATGTGTGGTGCACTACAATATCTTTCCTGAGATGAAGTTCTTGCCTGATATCATCTAGTACACCTTCCTCATGCACATACGTGTACTGCATGTCTGCAATGCTGGACACCGCGTCCAAACAATCAGTTTGTATGAAAACGTTGCCAACTTGTACAGCTGCCACCAAGTTGAGACCCTCTTTGATAGCTCTAAGTATGTCTAATCTTAATAGAGTGAACAGACATCAAATATAACTTGCAATAATTAATTATAATTGCTCCCTGTTACCCTTCTTTGGCCACTCCATCCTCTTTCTTTTTTTTCTTTCTTCCTTAACGTACATTGTTACCCTAAAACTCATAGTTGACAATTATAACGATACACTTACACAGTTGCACTTTTTTTTTTTTTAGAAAACTTGCACAGTGCACTTGTTGATCGACTATTACACTGATCGATACCATTGCCGTGGATGGATTTTGCACCGATCGACTGTTACACTGACACCATTGTAATAGTACTTAGGTCCTCAGTAACTTAATTCTACCATATAGGTTAGAATGGAGAAATGGTACCATATAATTATGAGGTAGTTAGATGGTGAAAATATTTGTCCACAAGTCCAACCAAACCTTCCTGGTCGTCATCATCTCTGTCTATAAATTATCACCATTATCAAATACAAAACGTGAACTAAAATACCTTGCAGAACCAATTTCCCAATACCACAAAACCAAGCTCCACCATTACCACCACCACCAACAAAAATGGTTTCAGAGTCGAGCAGCAGTACAAGTAGCTGCCCCATCAAAACGGTGGTGGTTCTGGTGCAAGAGAACCGCTCCTTCGACCACATGCTCGGGTGGATGAAGTCCCTAAACCCTGACATCAACGGTGTCACCGGATCCGAGTCCAACCTCATTTCCACCTCCGACCCTAACTCCAAACGTGTCTTCTTCGGCGACAACTCCGCCTACGTCGACCCTGACCCTGGCCACGCCATCCAAGCTGTCTACGAGCAAGTCTTCGGCCAGCCATGGTCGGAGGCCTCGGTGTCCAATAACCTCGCCCCAACAATGGAGGGATTCGCTCAAAACGCTGAGACAACGCAGGCGGGGTTGGCCGAGACGGTGATGAACGGGTTCAAGCCGGAGAACATTCCAGTGTATAGGGAGCTGGTGAAGGAGTTTGCAGTGTGTGACAGGTGGTTTGCTTCTGTGCCGGCGTCGACGCAGCCGAACCGGCAGTACGTGCACTCGGCGACGTCGCATGGACTTTCCGGGACTGATACGAAGTTGCTGATTGAAGGGCTGCCGCAGAAGACAATATTTGAGTCCATGGAGGAGGCTGGCCATTCTTTTGGAATTTACTATCAGACCCCTCCTTCCACACTTCTGTACAGGTAATGTCGACCTAACCATATAAATTATAGTTCATCATTCACTTTGATCGGAAAATTAAAGGCATATACTATTACTCCTTGACTTGATTAATTTATCTGTTAAAAGTATAATCTTTGATTCGTTAACTGTTCCTCTAACGAGCAGAAAATAATTAAAATGTATTGAAAGTACTCTTCGGACACTTTCGGTTTCAAACTTTCAATCATGAGTTGCTTGAAACGATCCTAAAGAGAGATTTGAAAAACGAAATTAACACATCATTTAAACAATATTTATCGTGTTTCAGCCGTACTTAATTACTCTGATATTTCGTGTCAAGTTTGAATTGTGTTGTTCGTGGGTTGGTGTCATGGAGTAGGTTAGAAGATGAACTAATCATTCCTCACAAATTATAATGGATGAGCCGTCCCTAGTATACCATGCATGTGGACATTGCTTTCTATATTTTCTTCTTCTTGTCTCCAAATTACGGGTCAACTTTGCAATAATAGGAATCATATTATTAGGACATTGCCATGTGAATAGCTGACCATTATTAAAGCCGTTAACAAAATTGATTTTCACAGCTAAGCTTTTCTTTATCTTAATATAGTTTGTTTTTAGCCCATAATCTATTTCTTATTAGTTGGAACTCAGAAGTAATTAACATAATGCTGAAACTTATTTTGATTTTTATCAATCACCTCTTTTCTTGTCCCCTAAAGAACAATGACTATATCAATTACTGGTGGGGCGTCCATTATTAAAGTCATTATGCTTAATCATAATGATGCTTAATTTTTAAAGTATATGGTTGATTTGCTTTCTCTTTTCTTTTTCATTTGATTTGGTCTTATGTCCCTTTTACATGCAAGTTTTCAATTCTAATGCAATAAGTTAGGTATGGGGATGAGTCAATTTAGCTGGGTTCCAAATTATTTATAAAAAAAAAAAACAATAAAATAAAGTTTTTACCTGAAAAGAAATCATCATTTCGCTCTAAGATGAAGACTTAAAAGTAGACACCAGTAATCATACCAGCAAGTTCTTAAAATTGTAATTGACATTGTAGGAATCTAAGAAAGTTGAAGTACATCGATAACTTCCATCAGTTTGATCTACATTTCAAGAAGCACTGCGAGGAGGGCAAATTACCAAACTATACAGTTGTGGAACAAAGATTCTTCGATCTATTGTCCCTCCCTGCCAACGATGATCACCCGTCTCATGACGTCTCAGAGGGCCAGAAATTTGTAAAGCAAGTGTACGAAGCATTACGATCAAGTCCTCAGTGGAATGAAATGTTGTTCATAATTGTATACGACGAGCATGGTGGATTCTATGATCATGTTCCGACGCCTGTTAAAGATGTTCCTAGTCCCGATGACATCACCGGTCCTGCTCCCTACAACTTTAAATTCGATCGTCTTGGTGTTAGGGTTCCGGCCTTCCTAATTTCTCCCTGGATTGAGCGTGGAACCGGTAAATATATCCAAGTTAAACTATGTTGCTACGTAGTAATTAACTTCACTATGCTGTGACACTACATGTGGTATATATATATATATATATATATATATAGCAACTTTGTCCTGACTGATTGAAAATGAAAAATGCAGTGTTGCATGGGCCTTCGGGGCCATATCCTTCATCAGAGTTTGAGCACTCCTCAATTGCAGCAACTGTTAAGAAGATTTTCAATCTAAAAGAGTTTCTTACAAAGCGTGATGCTTGGGCAGGAACCTTTGATGTTATTTTGACTAGAACAACTCCAAGAACTGATTGCCCAGGTGAACATTTATTTGAAACTTAATTTTGATGCCTGTTGAATCTTAATATCGACTATATGACATGCCAACATATATTATAAGCAACACGTCACTGATTTTTTTTCCCTCATCCAACGCTCGTGATATTTAAGATTTAGATCTCATAAACCGGGTTCTAAATTAACCTTAAGCACTATTATAGCAATATGATGGTTTTTAAAGTTAAAATATTGGATAAATCAATAGTTTAATGATAGAGTATTAAACATCGTCACGTGGTGTATCCGATATAAGAGAGATTTTTTATATTTTTAGGATCAAGATTATGGTAACATTATTTTACACATATTTTTACGTTTCTTTTTAGCTATTAGATTTAATTGTTTTCAATTGTCTTGATTAATTTCAATATGATGTGGCAAATGTACGTTGTGGAAATAATTTTATTTTCTCAAATTAATAAAAAATTAAATTAAGATAATTTTATAAGGAAAATCAAAACTAAAAGATGAATATAAGTGGGATTTTTTTTTTGAGAAGTTAATCTATACTTTTTTCTAGAAGACAAGCGAGATGTTGTGAGTTTGACTCATGAAGTACCAATTGTTGTATTTGTCAGTTATTGATGTAAAAATAAAAAATGAACGTGTTTTTCTTCTGGGAAAAATTTGAGGCCTTGCCTCTCTCCTTTCAGTACCATCTTCTCCATTTCCTTGAGTTAAATAATTAATTTTGAAAAAGCGGTTATGCCTCTTTTTCTTTTTCCGTGAGGAAGAAGATGACGGCATTTATCTTCTAATTTTGATTTGATTTCCTATATAAAATTATTTTAATTTAAGTTTTTATTTTTGAGAAAATATGATTGTTTCCACCTCATTTGCCATGCACATCATACTTAAAATCAATTAAGACCATTAAAAGCACTTAAATCTAATGGCTAAAAAGAAGTGCAAAACATATATGTAAAATAAAGTGTCTCATGCCTAGAAACAAACCTTTTTTTTTTAAGTATTATTTGTATTTGAGGATATAATACCACATTGCGCGAATAATAATCCACATGCAAAATTTGAAAGATAAGATATTACAAGGTAAATGGTTGGAAAGTACATTAAATCATCACTACCATTACTAGCTAATATGTCAGATTGCCAAGTGATTTAATTTATGCATACATTTTAATTTGCTTACTGCAGTTACTTTACCCGAGCCAATCAAACTACGAGAAGCTGGATCTAAAGACGATGCAAAGATCAGCGACTTTCAAGAAGAACTAGTGCAATTGGCTGCAACACTAAACGGAGATCACAGGAAGGATATATATCCCCACAAACTGGTTGAGAATATGATTGTTTCAGAGGCTCTCAAATATGTGGAAGGAGCGTTTAAAATGTTTCAAGATGAATGTAAAAAAGCCCGGGAAAGTGGAACTGATGAATCTCAAATTATCGTCTGCGCAACCTCTCCTACGCCGCAATCATCAAAGTCATTTATTCATAAGATATTCTCTTGTTTGGTTTGTGATAATTGAGAATTACTCGATTAAATGTGTTTGGAATTAAGTAGCTTGATTGGAATTTGTTTTACACCTTGTTGATTTGCTTGTATAGTTTATTGTAGCTAATAATGTTACCCATCAGGCTAAAAATAATTGTAATACTTTTTCTCTTATTTAAAACAATTGAAATGGACCTTCGTCAACCATTTAGAATGCATCCTGAGCTTGTTTGTCGGAAGCATAGAAAAATTCTGTAAGGCATATATGTATTGGCTCAATGATTTTTTAGCATATTATTCATTTTGATCATACTTGTAGGCTCAACGCCTTTTATTCATAATCCTTTGACTGCTTGAGGATAGACTTCACATCACACTCAATTAAATTAATCATAGAAAAAGAGATTAACAGAAGAGGGGGACCAAACTGAAACACCTCAAAACAATGAACAATGTAACAAAAAAGCTACTCAAAATTGTATATGAGGAAGATCCAAAAGATATATATATATATATATATATTTTAAAATAAATAAGGGATTACGCGATATTAGTTCCTCGGAAACAGACAATGTAGGGAGCAAGTCCCACTCTCAATCCCTGAGGAGAAGGGTCTGCCACACTCTGGGAACCCACCCCCCCCCCCCCCCCCCCCCCTAAGGAGAAGGGTCTGCCACACTCTGGGAACCCACCCCCCATCTCCTTAATTTATTAAATCATAAAAAAAAAAATACAAAATAGTTGGGGGGACCAAACCAAAACCCAACCTGAAAAATACAAGCCTTTCTTGCATTGTACAAGTAAAACAAGCAAAAACAAATTAAAAGACAAAAAAACAAAGACAAACAAAATCATCACCGGAATCTATAATAAACCCCATAGAAGACAGGTCGCGCCCATAATGACCAGCAATAAAGGATGGAAGGTCATCCCACCAGCTATAACCCACATTGAGCGCACCATGATTAGCAAGAGCATCAGCTACAGTGTTCCCCTCCCGGAAAGGATGAGAGACTCGAAAATGGATCATACGGGAGAAAGACAAACAGTTAGACCATGCCCTCCGTAGCCTCCATGGAACTAACTTTGGATTCTTGAAATATTGAACCACCAGCATGGAGTCGGTTTCGAGCCAGATGTGAGTCCAACTCTTAACCCAAGCAATTCTCAAAACCTCAATAACTGCCAACACTTCCGCATCAATTGCACTGAGAGTCTCCATTTTTTTAGCAAAAGCTCCTCTAAACTGACCCTCATAATCTCTAAATATCCCCCCAAATCCAGTTGTGCTATTGTCTCGAAAAGAACCATCTGTATTCACCTTCAACCAATGCATTGCGGGGGGGGGGGGGGGGGGGGGGGGCACGACGAATAGGCCTTGCATTCTCAAAGGGTTAGAGCATGGCATAATTTGGTTCCTAGTCAATCTGGGAGGTTCATCCCTACTCCCATATTATTATTTTTTATAGATTGACTCATTCAATGAGAGCGTAATACCTAAACCCCGAGCATCATTTGAAGCTTTACAATAGTCCTTGTAGAGCACATTCTATAAAAAAGCAAGAGTCTCATCTAATGACAAATCAATATTATGACCAAAACTAGAAGTGGGCTAATCTGCCATACTATTTGCTTCCTTCTAAATATGTCGAATAACAATAACATCGAAAGCATGCAAATAAGCTTTACAATCATCAATAATTTGACTAGCCTAAAAGATATCTCCTCCTTGTTGGTTCAGAGCATTAACCATAATAGAGGAATCACTCTCCACTTCCACCTCATTCCAACCTTAGTGAATAGCCAATAACAACCAGCTCTAAAAGCCTCAACCTCGCAATGTAACGCGCTACTCACATGCGGCGATTCCCTAGACCACGCACCTTTGAAACTCTCAGCTTCATCCCTCAATACAAACCCAATTCCTCTAGAATCTACTCCACACCAAAACGCACCGTCAAGATTAATTTTGAGTCTCCCCCTTAGAGGAAAATCTCATTTTGCAACCTCCCTCTTTTTTCTACTCTTATTCTCTTTCAAAAGGTGGAGACGTTGATACGTAGTCATTAACTTCATTGACCATATAGCTGCACACACAAAAAAAAAAAAAAAAAAAAAAAAAAAGAAGAAGAAGGAGGTGACACATCCCACCAAGATGTCACGTGTACCAAATCACATACAGGGCCCTTCTAGTGAGGGATCCATTTTTTGGGTCTTTTATAGAGATAGACATTAGACCAACTTTTCGATCATATTTTTACATCTTAACCGTTCTGTTTTTAGGTCCTAATGTATAGATCATTTCTGCAAATTTTCAGCCAATTTGGTGATCGTTAAGGCATCCAAAACTGCAATTTACCATTATAAACACGAACGGTTTCGGTTCGACAGATTCGGTCCGTTCGTGTAAATTACAGTTTTGAATGCCTTAACGATCACCAATTTAGCTGAAAATTTTCAGAAGTGATCTATATATTAGGACCTAAAAACATAACGGTTAAGATGTAAAAATATGATCTAAAAGTTTGTCTAATGCCTATCCCTATAAAAGACCAAAAAAAAGGATTCCTTAGTGGAAGTCCTATATATATATATATATGTTGTTGAACTAAAGTCACACATTGTCCAGTTGTATTTGTATGTGACTAAAAATTTTTGCATATTCTCATATAAATTGAATGAGTACTGATAATCTTTATCCATAATTGCAGGAAATTCTGAGAGTCTCATGGTGGAAGTTCATTGACATAATTGTAGGAACCTTCAAGTTCACAAGAGTGATTTATTTTGTAATTTTTTTTTTGGAAGAATTAATTGATATCATCAGACTGCTCTTCATATATGTGTTATTCTCAATGCTTTTGGGACTTCTATTTAATTGCATATATTGAAGTTTCAATATATATTTATGACTAATTGGAAAGATGAAGAATGACAAAAAAAAAACGTGACATTCTTGGGCTGCTTCTTTAATAAAACTCTCAAATATCTTCTTAATCCCATCAGAGAATACATACTCGATCCCCACAAATGACCTTGCCAACATGTTCGTACTCATTAGATGTCACATGTGTAGCCTCAACTGATTCTCCAACAAATAAACTCACTCTTGCGGTATATTTAGCCAAATCTTTCAAATAACTGAAGTTTCCTAATTCTTTTATGATGCGCGATGCAATAAGCTCAAGTGTAAATGCAGACATCTATTAAGAATTATGGTACAATTGGCTTCTTGCGAATGTAAGAAACTGGAATTTTATCCCACCAATTCTTAAATAATTTAATAAGATGCCAATAACTTTTCTTTGATATCAACGTCATCTTTCTTAGAGTATAACTTTTTAACGTACTTTTTACCAAACATGAAAGTATTTTAATTCACAATGCATTAGAAACCGTTTTTTTTTTTGTAAGTCACAGCAGTCCCAAACTAGCCATAACAATAGGTATCAACTTATAATTCAAGTTGATAGAATAGGAACAACCATACTCCGAAGTGAGTCCATCTGACCTTCACATACAAACACAAAAAAATTGCCACAGAAAATTTGGAGGATATGAGTTAGCAAAAATTAAGCAAACTGTAGAAGATTGGTCTATTGAATATGATGCCATTCTTTCTCTTTAGATTGAGTTTGTTTAGATTTTTGTTAAACATTTCTTAGCTCAAAGATTTTATCTCAATTTTATGACATTTGGAGTCGATATCTAGCATGTTAGCACAAGAATGGTAAAACACATAACTTTTTCTTATCAAACGGTCGTATTTGATGGAAGAGTTTAGTTTCTACTTCATTCTTACTAAAATTTTTGGACTAAAATAAAAAAGGAAATAAAATGTGAATGAGAGGTTTAATAAGTAGGAGATGTCCCAAATATCAAATTTAAGGTCCAACTAGAACCACACTGATTTGATTGACTATTGGATTAAGAAGGTAGGGCTTGAGATGATGAGATTCTTCTTTGCTTGACTATTGGATTAGCAACTTATATTTGTTTTTGAACTGATTTGATTTTCCTAATTAGCAGGGATATCTGGTATCAACAAGCTTGCACATCAACGTTAGAGGTATGTTATATAATTCAAAACAAACTTGATGGGCTGTGAAATGATAGTTTTTCTGTAACAAACGAGATGCAATGACACCTCTACCATAAATCTCCAAACACAAAATACTAGACTTAAAAATCTTGTTCACAATTCATTTCCAAGTCCTATGTCAATATTGTTATAACCAAAAATAATCGGCCGTAGAGACAAAGCCAATAAGTGCCTTGTAGAGAAGGGGGCTGCTGCTATGGTTGGCCCTAAAGAGAGCCTTGCAGAGGAGTGGCTTGCCAAGGAAGGGGTAGCTGTGGTTGGCCCCAAGGAGTCCCTTGTTGAGGAGTGGCTTGTCAAGGACCGGTCTATTGTGGTCGGCCCCAAGGAGAGCCTTGCAGATTAGTGGCTTGCTGAGGGAGGCTGGTGTGGTTGGCTTTGCTGAGGGATGTCATGCTGAAGACCACTTTGTAGGGAAGTAGCTTGTTGATTTGTCACTGGAGGAGGCGGTGCTATTTGTACAGTTACAATAGGGCATCCATCTTCTTTTTTCTCCATGCCCAGGTCTATATCTTCATCAATTAGGAATGTATATATGGTTAGAATAAAATCTGGGAACATGGTTTCCAGTTCTTCCACTAATTTTTGCATACTGTACTGTTCTTCTTTTACTGGTTCAGGAATTTTAGCAATCGCTTCTTCAATTGCAGTTTCAACATTGGCTTGGTTTTTTATAGCTGCAGCTCTAGCCACTGCAACAACTTTGTCTTTTGCATAAACTGCAGCCCTTTGTCTTGCTTTGTTATGTTTATCAGAAAAATGAATAGGGTAAATTTTTCTGAGAAAATATAATACCAAGATAAACCTGCGTAAATGAGTTACCTCTTCATCCACATAATCATTTAGATGCTGTAGTACATTCTTGAAGTAATGCAGCACTCCTGCACGTCCATAGTGTATTCATTTTTATATTTAACATAAACACTCTTATAGTGCCCTCTGTCTTTAACTTTGTTCTCTATGTTAATGTGTTTGATAGTGTTTCAAAATCTTCCCCATATATATGCATCTTTCTTTGCCTCTAGTGCAATTTGCACATATGCCTGATATATCAATAAACATTTTTCTGCTGAAGTTAGTAGAGATGGGTGGTAGTGAAGTTTCTGCAGCTGTTTCATGCATGCATATAAGTGAGTAATGAGAACAAAACAAAATTTGCAATAGTTCTTTGTGTGTTTTCATAACTTAGTAATTAATTTTTGTTTCTCCTACAGTTCTATACACTCAGCAAGTGTTTTTTTGTTTCTCCTTGGAACCTTGTGGTTTGGAAATGGATGCGGCCGTTTCTTCGGATGGATTGAGATGTGTTCTCTTAATGTTAACTGGTAATTTGGGGGAAAGAATTAATTTTGGGATAAGCATTTCAGCAGTAGTTGAATATAAATATGAAAAATTAGGGAATTTGTAAACTTTTGATCCTGCATTTTCTTTCTCAGTTGCCGAAACCTTGAGTTTTGTGAACTTTTGCGTGTTTTCACAACTTAGTAATTGATTTTTGTTTCTCATACAGTTCTATATGCTCAGCAAGTGTTTTTTTTTGTTTCTCCTTGGAACCTTGTTGTTTGGAAATGGATGCGGCCATTACTCCAGATGGATTAAGATGTGTTCTCTTAATGTTAGCTGGTAATTTGGGGGAAAGAATTAATTTTGGGATAAGCATTTCAGCAGTAGAATTAATCTTGCGAATGTAAGAAACTCAAATTCCATCCTATGAATTCTTAAATCATTTTTTAAGATGCCAAAAACTTTTCTTTGATTTCAACATCATTTTTCTTAGAGTATAACTTGTTCATATCATCTTCAACAAAAGATACTAAGAGGAAGTTATCAATCAGATGAAGAGTTGAGGATGACTCTTTAACACTTTATTGTTTGTTTGTTTTTTTTTTTTGGATGCGACCGTTTCTTCGGATGGATTAAGATGTGTTCTCTTAATGTTAACTGGTAATTTGGGGGAAAGAATTAATTTTGGGATAAGCATTTCAGCAGTAGTTGAATATAAATATGAAAAATTAGGGAATTTGTAAACTTTTGATCCTGCATTTTCTTTCTCAGTTGCCGAAACCTTGAGTTTTGTGAACTTTTGCGTGTTTTCACAACTTAGTAATTGATTTTTGTTTCTCATACAGTTCTATATGCTCAGCAAGTGTTTTTTTTGTTTCTCCTTGGAACCTTGTTGTTTGGAAATGGATGCGGCCATTACTCCAGATGGATTAAGAGACATGGTATTTGATTTTGATTTATTAACTAATAGCATGAAATAAAGAAGTTGTACAAGAGACATTGTCCTCCATCCCACTTGTTTTTTTTTTCCTTACTTAATAAATTTTTGAGAAAAGACATGAGCTTCTTTTTCTTCTTTCTTCTCAAATTAAATCCTCGAGACTCCAACTTAATATATTGCACAAATATTTGATCATGTTGCACAAATATATTGCACAAATTAACGTAAACACTCTCATAGTGCCCCTTGTTTTTAACTTTGTTCTCTATGTTGATGTGCTTGATAGTGTTTCAAAATCTTCCCTATATATCTGCATTTTTCTTTGCCACTAGTGCAATTTGCACATATGCCTGATATATCAGTAAACCTTCTTTTGCTGAAGTTAGTAGGATGGATGGTAGTGAAGTTTTTGCAGCTGCTTTTTGCATGCATATAAGTGAGTAATGAGAACAAAACAAAAATTACAATAGTTCTTCGTTTTCACAACTTAATAATTGTTTTTGGTTACTCCTATGGTTCTATATACTCAGCAAGTGTTTTTTTGTTTCTCCAACTTAGTAAGTGTTTTTTTGTATCAGCTGAAATTGTTTTTTTAAATCTCTAATATGCAGCTAACTTTCAATGTCCTTTATTGTAGAAAACTAATCAAACAATATCAAACTACTAATATGCACCTAACTTGTAATGTACTATAGAAAACTAATCAAGTCTATACTTACATGTCTTCCACTCTGCTAAGAAGGTCTTGTAAGTTACAAAACTCTTGTGGGTAGGGATTCCCTTGTGGATGCAACTGCTAAGCTAATCTGTTTAGAGCTTCTGGGTATATCAAGAGTTCTCCAGGATAGTTTGTCGCATTTCTTGTCTGCAATCATCAAGAGGGAGAAATTATTGGCAACATTGACAAGTACATTGTCGATGTCCAATATGCCATACATATCGCCTGATTTGTTCAAGCTCATGATTGTAGAAATAAGGTCACTGCAAAGACGAACTTAGGGGTTAATTTTCTCAATTTGTAATTCTGTTACTATGTTCTACATCAAATGTCTAATTCAAATAATATCTGCTATGAAATAAGAAAATTAAAATCTAATTCAAACAAATATCTCCTATATTAAGAAAGATAACATCTAATTCAAACAAAATACCTGTGAAGCTGTTGGACAGTCCTTGGAACCTTGTTGTTTGGAAATGGATGTGGCCGTTTCTCCGGATGGATTAAGATGTGTTCTATTAATGTTAACTGGTAATTTAGGGGAAATAACTAATTTTGGGATAAACATTTCAGTAGTAATTGTGAGCTTATAAATAGGACCTTAGAGGCATAGCTTTACGTGTGGATCAATTGAAAATTCTGATAATTTGAGAGATTCTGAGAGTTGCAAGCTTTGAGAGATTGGGTGTATTTTGGAATTCACTTTTGAGAATTTGGGTTGTGAGGAGAGAGGTTATTTGAGTGGAAAAACCAAAACGCTCTTCAAAAGTTTGTAATTTTTTTCTCGTTTAGTGCATCCACCATCATCATCATCCGGGGATGTAGGTCAACTGTTTGACCTAACCTTGACAACAATCTTGTATTTGCTTGCATAGTTTGTGATTGCTGTCTTCATTCGGTTTCGGTGTTAGGCTAGGGAATTCGGAAGGTGACCCAAATTTCCTAACAAAGCTCTGCGGACTTTTGCGCATCATAGAACTCCTCCACTTGTTTCAATCGACTTATGTGGTCTGACATTTGAGTTGGGTGAACTGAAATGAAAAGGGAATGATGTAATTACAAAGAAGATGAAACACAGGAAGAGGAAGAGATCTATGCGAAAGAACAGTACTGCTTAGATCTCTCAAACATATCTTTCTGTGTCATGTAACATTGTTGATGTGTTCATCCATAACATGCAGAATTGATTTGTTGATGAATATTTCCATCAATTGTTATATTTACTTGATCATCCATATCAATAGTTTATTTATTTATTTATTTATTATTATTATTTTTAAGTCACAACAGTCCCAAAGCAGCCATAACAATATGTATCAGCTTGTACTTCAGGTTGATAGAATATGAACAATCATACTCCGAAGTGAATCCATCTGACCTCTGCATGCAAACACAAGAAAATTGCCACAAAAAATTTGGAGAATATGTGTTGGTAAAAATTAAATTTGTTTATGAAACGAGTTAAACATGTTACATTGGTAACTACTTAGTTAGGATTAGATTTGAGAAGCCTCTACGCTTGTTTAACTAAAACTATGTGACACTTGAGCTTGAATATGACCAAAATCACATTTATCGCCAGAATCGACACGTTTCCTGACTCTCTTCGTGAGTCAAATGTTCTGAAATTTTATTTTCTTACAGTTAACTCAAGCGGTAAGGCATGAGAAAAAAAGGAAATTTCCTGAAAAGTAATAAGCTAGAAACTAGAAACTAGAAAATATAAAAACAGCCAAAACTGAGAGCAGCTCAGTGAGAAAGAGAGAGATGAGAAGCCATGAAGGTTCTATACTCCACCACTTCTCCAAAGCAGCGTCCCAAAACCTCAACAAAATCGCAGTCATACACGCCTCCGGTGATCGCCGTCGTACCCGCACCTCCGTCACCGTCCAACCTCTCTACGACGGCGACCGCTTCTTCACGTACGCAGAGTTAATCTCCGCCATCGATTCCCTCGCTTCGCAGCTCCGTCGCAATAACCTTAATTCAGCTTCATCAGAGCTCAGACCGAGAATTCTCGGCATATATATGCCGCCGTCGGTGGAATACATAGTCTCCGTGCTCTCGGTTTTGAGGTGCGGAGAGGCGTTTCTGCCTCTGGACCCGTCCTGGCCAAAACAGAGGCTGCTCTCCGTCGTTGCTTCAGCCAATGTCGACCTAATTATCACCTGCACGACGCTGTTCGGTTACGAATTGGACTCCAATTGGCTGGAAAAGAATTCCAATCGTAGCTTTCTGTGGTTTTCCATGGGTGGTGGAGAGCCTGTGACAGTGAGTGATGGAGAGCAGCGTAAGAGTGAGAAAGAGAGGCTCTTCTGTTATGTAATGTACACTTCGGGCTCGACGGGGAAGCCGAAAGGTGTCTGTGGAACTGAACAAGGTCTTTGGAATCGGTTTCGGTGGATGCAAGAATTGTATCCATTGAATGGAGAGGAGGTTTTGTTGTTCAAGACAGCAATAAGCTTTGTTGATCACTTGCAAGAATTTCTTAGTGCTATTCTTACTGGTTCTACTTTGGTCATACCTCCTTTCAATCAACTTAAACAGAATGTGTTCTCCATTCTCGATTTTCTACAGGTACATGACCCTTGCTTATTGTTTGTTCAGCTTTTTCGAAATTGGATTATATTCTTGAACTAGGATTGGAAGGAACTTTGTTAAAATACTACATTTCATGAAGGTAACTGGCTAGCAATGACTCATTAATATAATTAGGGGTAATTTTTCTTGTGGTATTGACATGTGAAATTTTATTGTTTTGGGAGGGATTATGGGAAAACACAACTCTTGGATTCATACTAGGCGCATATGGGTTGAAATTGCTTGATTAGTTTGATTAGGGAAAACAAAAGTATTCGGGAAGAAAACAGAAATAGGAAACTGTCCCTTTAAAAATTTATGGCTCGCATCCTTTTCCGCTGTGAGATTCAAGCCATATTTGCTTCTAGTTGCTCACAGACTTTTGGCTCATATTCTGGTTTTAATATTCTATACTCTGATAACAATCAAAAGAATGTGCAGTGAAGGCTATATTTAGTGCAAAGTACTAATTTTGAAATGCAGAACCAAAAGTATCTCGTTTGACCCAAACATATATTATTTTGAACTTTGCTTGTAGTTCCTGTACTAGGTCTTACTGTAGTAATATCCATTCTACAATACGTAATAGCTTCCATCGTATTGAGCATGTGGAACTGATTTACTCAGACCTTAATGATAAGCATTTCATTAATGCTCATAAAACTAAGTTTTCCTTTAAAATGTTCATTAATTGTCTAAGGAAATAGCTCTTACATTTTTGATTATGCCAAAAGCTGATTGTGCAAACCTTAGACTCTATGAACAAATTTCTTATGCTGAAAACATATCATAGTACATGACACGTATCTTACGTTCTTTTTAGCTATTTATTTATTTATTCAGTTGGGAGTTTTCTTGTAGGCTTATTCTATCAATAGACTTACTGCTGTTCCATCACTGATGAGAGTAATCCTTCCAGCTTTGCAAGGTCGAGACTACCAGCAGCTTGTAAGTTCACTGAATTTGTTAGTGCTAAGCGGTGAAGTTTTGCCTTTATCATTGTGGGATATGCTGTCAAAGAGATTACCAAGGACCTCTATTTTGAATCTGTATGGGAGCACGGAGGTAAAAATTTAGCACTTCCCTTGGATTGAACTCTTTTCTTTTGATTAGATTAGATCTCCAACAGAGTAGATCAAGTCATATTCTGGTTGGATGCATATGAAGTGACTTGCATTCCTTTTTAACTCATTTTCCTTCTTTTACTGATTTATCTGCTCCATTTTTCTTGTGTTGAATTATAATGCTAATCTTGATATGCATTGGAGTAGGAAGACTGGAAGGGTATTTGATTCTGTCCACTAAAACATACAATATACGTATTTTTTTCTTTTGATACCCAGAAATTCCCCAAACCCACTTTGCAGACTGGGCTCCAAACTGGGGCCACCTGCCGGATCCTACAATATTTAGGAGACCAGAAACTTTAGCAAATAGCTAGGTAGATATTGTGAGGGGGTCCAAAGCAAAGTATGGGCCTGGCCTGATAGTTCCCACTAACATCTTGTTGGTACACGCCAAGAATTATGACCACGAACTAGTTTTGGAATTTATGTGCTTTTATTTATAGGTCAGACTTAATTACCATCGAAATTTAGGATCATTTTTTTTGTGAATAATCAACTCTTATATCCCTGGATGTTCTGGCTCTAATCTGTATAAAAATGCATTGAAATTTTATAAAGGCTTTGATATATTCTATATATTTTTGAATTATGTAAATCCTTCAGACCAAAGATAAAAAAATAAATATGTAAAGCCTGTGTTAGCATATGACTGAGAAAGATGCTATTATTCATTTCATTATCAATATCAGTTAGAGTGGTTTTACTTATGAAATCTCAACTACTTCTCTGGCATTCCAATGTTAATGGTAAATATGTCAGTTGCTGACACGAAAATTGTTATATTCAAGGTGTCAGGTGATTGTACATATTTTGACTGCAAGAGGTTGCCAATGATTTTGGAGACAGAGACGTTAACAAGTGTTCCAATTGGTATACCTATAGCTGGTTGTGATGTTGTGCTTGTTAGTAATGGTGATGTACTCAATGAAGGAGAAATTTTTGTTGCTGGTCTCTGCAATGCTTCTGGATACTATTCTGATTCTACTTTTGCTCCTTTGAACACTGTAAAATTACCTCCAGATTCTGTTTGTTCCAGTTCTGTAAATGGACACGAAAGTCGATCATATTTTCAAACTGGTGATGTCACCAAACAACTTCATAGCGGTGACTTGGTTTTCTTGGGAAGGAAGGACCGCACTATTAAGCTCAGTGGGCAGCGTATTGCTTTAGAAGAAATTGAACATACATTGGTGGAACATCCAGATGTAACTGATGCTGCTGTTGTTTTTCATAATGGTCATGGGGAACTTATGCAACTTGTAGCATTTATAATGTTAAAGGAGGGAAGACCTGATGAAATATTCAGATCTTCCATCAAAAGTTGGATGGTTGACAAACTTCCACTGGCAATGATTCCTGGCCACTTTGTTATAATGGAATCATTTCCTGTGTCTACTAGTGGAAAAGTTGACTATGCTTTGTTAGCAGATTCAGTATTTCTGGCAAAACATATCCAAGATGAGCTTGGTCATATTGGGAGAAGCAATCTACTGCAAGTAATTAAAAAGGTTTTCCCTTTAGTCCTCCTAGTATAATAAACCTTTTATTCATTCCTATTGATGTCATATAGAGGATGTTGTAGGCATTATGGCCTGTGCATTTTGCTCCAAATTTCTGGATCATAATTGTTTCCAGTAGTATTTAAAAGCAACAACATATCAAATTGTGATAGGAAAGTGGGCATTTCCTAATTCTCTCTCTCTCTCTCTCTCAATTCTAAAAATTCCTGTGTTATGTGTATCATTATAGCATGACGATTATGCTGTTATTTTTTAGATAATAATAATATTTTGTTTTCTCAACTAAGATTATTTCCTTTCGCAATTTTCTGTCAGGCCTTTAGTCGTGTTTTAATAATGGCTGAAGAGGTTTCCGATGATGATGATTTCTTTATGATTGGTGGAGATTCTATTGCTGCTGCACATCTTGCTAACAATATAGGAGTTGATATGAGATTGATATATAGCTTTCCAACTCCATCTAAGCTTTCTATGGCTCTTCTAGAGAGAAAAGAACCATTCAGTATGAAAGTTGAAGTTGATTATGAATCCGAGATGAATCAGGAAAGGGGAAAGAACATGTTTCATGTCCTCTATGACACTCCTAGTGCTGTTAATCTTGAACAGTTGAAATCTCTGCCTAGAAGGAATGAAAATAAAGCAGTTATGTCTAAACGCTTGAAAGCCGATTCAAGTATAAATGTTGCTTCAGGGAGTACTAGTCCAGCAGATGGGTATCCATGGAGTTCTATGCAAAAATGCATGACATGTTCTTTCAGCAGGTGCAACAAAGTTGTGTATGAGGGCAGTTCCAGGGTGAATGATGTTTGTCAAGCGGCTAGTTCTGTGGTTGTCCCAAAAAGTCTAAAAGTGCATTTGGAAGAATTGTGGAAAGTTGACATGGGATCCTGCGTTGACGCATCACCACTTATTGTTTGCAAAGACCAGGATATCTACTTATTTATTGGATCACACTCACAAAAGTTTGTGTGTGTTAATGCCAGAAGGTAAGAACTCTCTTGTAGTAGTCACATTTTTGGCTACAATCCTTTGCAATTTCCACAGCATTTTATTGCTTTACCGCATGATAAATGTCATATGGAATTTTTGAGTGGTCATTCTCATCCTTATGGTGCGCATCTCTGTTGGAGCTTCTGACATTCTGGATTCTTGATATTCCCTATGAGTGACAGTAGTTGTATCCCCTGTATGCAAGACTGGACATTTGGCCCTTAATATACTAACATATTGATTCTTTCCAGCACTTATAGCAATTTAGGTGTTCATGTAGAAATATAATTTCATTTTGACCAAGAATGTTTCTGCAAATCTTCACCATTCCGCATGAGATATTTATTTATTTAGTAGTGTACTATTATATAATTTTCTCCAGTGGTTCCATCCAGTGGGAGTTACAACTCGAAGGACGTGTAGAATGTTCAGCAGCAATTCTTGGTGACTTTACTCAGGTTGTCCTCGGCATAATACTGTCTGCTGTGCATTGAACTTCATATGTTATTTGCAAATTAGCACCATAGGGCATTTCAATCTTTCTCATTTAGGTTACCGCTTCAGGTTGTAGTTGGATGCTACAAAGGGAAGATATATTTCCTGGATTCTTTGAATGGTAACATATGTTGGACTTTCCAAACGTCTGGTGAGGTATGCTTGCTCTAAAGCTTTTTATTTATTTTTTGTTATTATATATCTTCTTTTTTGCTTTGCCTTTTCATTTGCATGAACATTGATTTCATTTGTTTTTCCACTGCACACATATATGCTACTTTATTTATTTATTTATATTTTGATCATTTGCATTAATGTGCTTTTCATTATATGTAGAATCATTCTGTTGCCTGATATTTTTCACGTTTTGCCAACTGTGGATCTGGACTAGATATGCTTACAGCGTTCAATGAATAAATTGTCCAATTGATTTGGCAAGAGGAATATATATGTGCTCACACACATACACACTGTTTGAGAAAGCCTTATATCATTTATCATTATTATTATTTTTATTTGCTCTTATGGTTGATGCATTTATATCATGAAGGTAAAGTCACAGCCGGTTATAGACAGTCAAAGACAATTGATCTGGTAATGTTTTGAACCTGCCTCTTGCATTTTTCTTCAAATGAGAAAAGCATTGTTTCACTTGTAGTGCTAATTGTTCAGAAGATAGTTTATTTCCTGCTTTTCTTCGTATTTCTTCCATAAATTCTATTTATTTTGGACTAGAAGTAACTATATCTGTAAACAACCAGTGCGATATAAAAGAATGGTAATCAGGAACTAGTCTAAGAATGTGATTCCCCTTCAACTTATGTAGCATAAATGTTTGTTTGCTTTGGTTTTAATGTTCTTCAAATTAATTAAAAAAAGTGCTCCCATGCCCAAGTTAATTGTTCATCCCCAGCATTTATGGTCCTGTATTTTCCAGTAGAAAGCTTTTCTATAGCATCTAAACCAAGCCACAGATGTAAAGGGAAGTTGGCATAAAAAAATAAAGGGAAATAGTTTTAGGTACCGCCAGCTTGCCTGTTGGACTGATACATCTGTTGGGATTGGTTTTTATATTTCAGTAATTGAGTTTATGACATAAATCATAAAAGCAGAATCCCTTACGAGTTATGTTACTAGAATGAAGTTAGTAATTCTTAGATAATGAACTTGTATATTAGGACGGAGGATGAAACGCTATTGGTGATGCAATCAAAAGAAGAAGAGCTTGTTGGTGTAATATTTGTATTCTTAAATGTTTCAACAATGAGCAATTTCTTTCAATTGTTCCATTTACATACTGTGATTTTCTCTTTTGTTGGAAAAGGAAACAAATAGACTGATTTGTGACAAATTTTCTGCAGGTGTGGGTCATATGACCGTAACTTGTATGCGCTAGATTATAAAAATCATTGCTGTGTTTATCAGCTTCCATGTGGTGGGAGTATCTGTGGGTCTCCTGCAATAGATGAGGTGAGTTGTCAAAACATTTTTATGATACAGTAAGTTGAATGTATTCTGTTTTCTGTCTGTTGAGTTAGGGTCTGGTTGTGGTCGACCCCTTGTCCAAATCGTTGGTTTTATCAAAAGCCTGTGTTTCTCTCATTGTGGTCTACTCCTTTCCACTATAAGTTTTTGTTTCAATAAATTTCTTTCTTACTTTAAAAAAGTATATTGAGATGCTTTATTGCTCTACTCCTTTCCACTCTATATAAGTGCTTCTCTTGGTAAACTTTAGAGATCACTCACATGTTATATCTTTACTAATTGCAGATGAATAATATACTTTATGTGGCTTCTACTGGAGGCCAAATGACAGCCATTTCAGTAACGGTATAACAAACTGCAAGTGCTATTATGTAGTATGTTTATATATTTTTCAAAGGTGAAGCTCGTCTTTGTAAGAGGATTTAAAAATAAGTTCAATCACAGGGAAACTTTAAGGAAGAAATTGTATTTGCATACCTATAAATCTAGTAAATGCAGTTACTATTAGCCCTGAATAACCGTGACATCTTATTCAATAGTCCTGTCACAGGTAAAACTACCTGCATCAATAGTAATTGGTGCCACTACCTTAACCGAATTTCATACCCAGCTCTAGAATTTTTTTGCTCATGTAAGATACTTGGTTGCTAATTCCACGCTATTAAGTCACAATTTATTTTTATTTGTTCTTGGAGTTCATCCCATTCTGACTCCATTGAACCATTACTGATTCTCATATTCCCCTTGCACCTTTTAGCTTGTATATTTCATGCACTACCTTTGTCCGTGAACTTATTATGTCCCATCTTTTGTTTCTGAAAAGAAAAGTAATTTTTCAATTTGTTCAAGTTATTTGATGATTTAAGGAATTTGTTTTAACAAATGCAGGCATTCCCATTTTCTATTATGTGGGTGCATGAATTAGAAGTGCCAGTATTTGGGTCTCTTGCCATCAATTCTCTGAATGGAAATAGTATGTAACGTTCAATTGCTGTTTGGCTATGTGTTCATCCTTTGTGATATGTGAAAGTTTATTATGACAATACTTGCATGAAGACTGTGTATTGTTATTATTTTTTCTTAATATTCTTCTGGTTTTTCGTATACAGTTATATGTTGCTTGGTGGATGGGCATGTTCTTGCATTTAATACAAGTGGATCTATTATTTGGAGGGTACATTTTTATATTGCTTTTGTTTAATATTTATTATCTTACGTTTCAAACATATATTTGCTTTTGCCATCTAAATGCATCCTTATTCTGGAGCTTAGTTGAGAATAAAAAGACTGTTTCCTATAAGTTTGATAAATGAAAATAACGGAACAGAAGATTCCGCCTCTCCTCTTTCTCTTTCCTACCAGGACTGATAACCTTCTAAGTAATCAGCAGAACTAAGTTATCAGTTTAGCAATTTATTGTCTTATTTAGCTGTGTTCTTTAGAATCATATGGCCTTGATATAAAATTAACCTATTATGAGCAATATTTATTGCCTGTATTTTCAAACCCATACTTTTCAAGTATGGATTATAACCATATGGAGCACACTTACAAAGTTCCCGTCTTCATATAAATGGCTGAAGTTTCAGATGTATTTTCAAAATGAATCAAGAGTTATAGAATCAGATCGCTGATAAGATTACTACTCAATTGTGTATATTTCAAACACCTTGGGATTGAGTAAGTACAATATTGAGTTTTCTGCTCACTGAAAAGTGTGTTTATGCACATTCTCAATCCAATACGCCCTGTTGAAGTTCTCTTACAGAAACGATCAATGATAAGGATGTAGTTCTTTCCTATCTGCGCTTTAATCCACTAAGATTAATGTTGTGCTCCATTAACAATTCCTGAATCCTTTTTCTAACTGATGAAACAGTATAGAACTGCTGGGCCTGTATTTGCTGGAGCCTGCATATCTTCTGCTCTTGCCTTTCAGGTATATTCACTAGACTTTGGTTACATGCATGTTCCCTTTCACAGATACATGCATACATACATATATATGATAGAATGCGGAGCTTTTCCCATTTTGGAATAGCTTAAAACATATAATGTCTTAGCCAATCCACCATAATCAATTGATTTTCTATTGGATGCCTATATTTCTTATCAATGGTATAAGAGGAGATTAACCCACGCGATTTGTTAGGCTGACTGGCTACATATGTTAGGCAGACTGCCACATCACACTTGAGGCAGTGTCTGAGAGTCTCCGATTCTGTAGGCGTCCCCGGGGGACCAGCATGATGAGCTGTCTGTATGGACTGCTTAAAAAAATATAAGCCTTGTGTAGAGCTTATAAGGCCTTGGGCCTGCCATCCATTGCCAATTGGTTTTGCATTGGATGCCTAGACTTTTAACACTATATATATAATTTTATATTGATACTTGATAGTATGGGGTTAACGATTTTTTTTTTTTTTTTTACCTTTCAAGTTGGAATATAGTGGTAGTATTCTTAATTGATAAAAAAAGTAGTCATTACCTGAGTCTGCTAACTTTCAAATTTCTGGTCCGTAACTTTTGTGTATAATTTGTTGCCAATGTTTCTAATGAAAAAGAAAAGAGAAAATAAATTGAGATGAGAAAACCTTAGAAGCTGAGGTCCTGTTCAAATTGCCTGATAATCATAAAGTTGGACTTGTCCTGAAACTGTAAGTATGTCACCCCCTAATTTTGGACATTCTATCCTGCAACCCTTTCACATTGTATAAACTTATCTTGTTTTGTTTATGATTCACAGCTACTTGTCTGTTCCAGAGATGGAAACATCTATTCACTCGAACTCGTAAGTTCCGGGACCTCTTCTTAATTTGTAATCTGTAATGTTTATATTTGTATAAATTTTCTTCATGACAAATCATGTTTATTTTCTTTGTTTGTTTGCCAATAGAACAATAGGATCAAAAGGTAATGTGTTCATTTCTGTTATCTTTTAATAGCATCCACTTTTCTGGATTTGCAAGACTTAATGGTGATCTCTCTTCCAATAAAACTTGAGCAACCATTGTCTATAAATGTTTAGGCTTGGGTTCAATTTTATATTATATTCAGACATTTTGCAAATGACACTGATTGCTTGATCATTGAATTGCAATTGTGTTCCCTAAAATATTGTAAAAGATGGTGTTTCGTTTATTCATATTCAGTGTATTACATAGCACATTGACCACTGCTATGTTCACTCCAGGAATCGGGAGGTTTACTCTGGGAATACAATGTTAAGGATCCAATTACTTCATCTGCCTATGTCGATGAGCACCTGAGCTTGGTGTCTGATCAGTCTAACTTTCCCGACCGCAGGTAAAGAAGTACAGAGCTAACAAAAACTGAATTTCTAGGGTGGTTTGTGTATTAATCCCTTGGTGTTTGATCACATACATATTAATCCAAAACTTTTCCAGGGTGGTTTGTGTATGTTCCAGCTCCGGAAGCATGGTTCTGATTCAGGTTAATTTGGATGCCACCGAAGGTGCAAGTCCAATGAATTTCAATGTTGAGGAATTTGCAAGGTTGGAACTCCCAGGAGATGTATTCTCTTCCCCTGTAATGATTGGTGGCAGAATTTTCGTTGGTTGTAGGGATGATTATGTGCACTGCATTGCTGTTAAGCCCCAGGTCTCTACAGGAACAATGAGTTGTTCTGTATAGATGATTTTTTTTGTAAATTATATTGCTTCTTGATATCAATGTTTTAACAGTTGCATGAGCATCCTTAATCGTTCTCGCACCCAAGGTGACAACTGGGTTGCATTTGCTGATTTATGAAAATGCAAAAGCTTGTTTTTGGTCAATAGGAATCTTCATTTTTATTTTTTTAAAACGTTTAGGTGCAATTTGTTATCATATGAAATTATGACTCCTACAATTTATCTGACAGGGCAAGAACTAGAAAAGCTTTCGGGTAGGAATATCCTTAAACGTGAGCTCCCCCCTCCACTGCCTCCAGCAAGAGCTGCAGTAAATAATTCACTAAACCAAGGAGGTGCAATTTCTGGCAATATCTGAACCAAATTCAAAGCCGTACGAGTTGATTATATTTTCTTGTATGTGTTTCCAAAAGGCTACAATGCCTCACGTGTTCATAATAGCACCAATTTGAGATCAGAATCCAAAGTAGTGAAGGATTGATTACCCGCAAGCATTTTAGGCATGAATGCACGTGTGCATTTGAAGCTTGTGACTTGTGATTTAAATCACTCATAGTTGAAGCATGGGAGAGTCCTAGAAGATGGTTTCCATATGAGGCTATATGAAGCCAAATTCAACATGGCATAAGCATCAATTAAGTCCCATATTACTAAGATGGAGGGAGGGAGGGAGAGAGAGATGACAAGCATATCCAAGTATTTTATAGAACCATACCATGGGAAGAAGGCAGCGCATTTCTAGGTACATGTATATAAAATGCAGTCAACTCAAGCCCTACTACACACTAAATAATATGAAGATCAAACCAGTTCTTGTATGGCGGAGCGGGCAAACACTTTTACACTACGAACTAATACTACAGCCATATATAGGCAGCCGGCAGTAGCCACGCCAATATATAATCCATCTATCTATAAATCCAACCCTTCTATTATATAATATAGCGGAAAGGTTGAATGTGGCTCGACTGCTCAAGTCAGTGAGGCTTCTCCAAGTCCTCAATGTTGGTAGGGCGGTACAAGGCCTTCTCCTCCAGCACTAATGTCTCGTTACCATTCACAGCTCCAGACTCTCCAGCTGGGGTGGAATTATGCGCAGTCTCAGGTCGAAATACCCCATTTCGAGGGTTTGGAGTCTAGTACTTCTCAGGTTGAGTAAGGATCACAGTGGACAAAGCTGGGGCAAATTTGTTCATCAGGGTTCTCATCGTACACTGAAGTGTGAGCAGCCCTCCTGGATATACATAATGCATGCTGAGTTATGATCATTATTAACATAACCACATATCCTAACATGTAACTATACTTATACTATGGTACAGAAACTGAAATACCAACTCCAGTATTCGGTATTGTTGTTGCAAGGCTTTGCCGATAAAAATAACATTCATTAGGTTTGCTATTCTGACTAGTTGGTATCACACCCTACATCTCATTACTCAATCATTTACTTAACTTTCTTTTATCACAGATTAAAATCAAATCACTAAGCGAATACAAGATGGATTAAGAATCAGACCAAAAGGAGATGTCAATGAAAACGGCTAACATTTCTATATGAGTGCTGTTTCTTACCAATTAAAAACAAAAGCATTTCTATATGAGTGCTGTTCCTTACCAATTAAAAACAAGGGGTTGTGCCGGTTTTGCCCAAAAACTCATGGTATTTTGCCCAATCAATCCATCATCTTTGTATTTTGCCCATTTACACAACTTTTAGGGGAAAAGACTCATAAGGGTAGTCATTTCTAAAGTAGTGCCTAGTGTATCCTATGCTGACTTTTGGGTCCAAATCTCACTTTTTTTTAGAAAACCTTGTTCCAACTTCTGAGAAAAACAAACTAGCCTTCAACATGCCCAAGTTTTTCACCTAACGGCCTCCTGCCTAACGGTTACTTTAACAGGCGGAATCACTGCTGCTTGGTTCTGTCCTAAGCTAAGGCAAATTTTTCTAAAAACTAGGAATTCTGAAATTGAAGATAGTATAAGATACTGGCTGAACATGATTAAGATAATAGAAACTAAATTGCGAAATCAAAACTTGATGAAGTGGGTGAACACACTGAAATTATTCATATAAACATAATTACAAGCTTAAAATTTCAGAGTCTCATTTTCAGGTAAACAGCTAAGAAGCTGTTTAGCTATCCATAAGAATGATTACAGACTTACTTGAAAAGAAAGCACACTTCTTCACACTAGACAGGAAGGAATAGCACACTGCAACTATCTCCTAGAGCAGGGACCAAGTGGTTCCTTATATAGGCCAACAAGTCTAGGTACCTTCCCATAAAGGTTTCCTATACCGATTAGCAATAGGAACAACATTCCTGATTCATGTACATAACCTAATGCAGTGAGGTATGATCAATTATGTATGTTCCCCCAATAAACTGGGAATCCTAATTGAAATATCAAGGACGAGTCCAATTGCTTGTTTTGCATCAAGAGTAGCAAGTTGCTTGTTCTTTAAGTTGACATTGATAAGTCCAAAAAATCTAACAGTTTCCCACTTGGACTATCAATGTTTAACACAGCAAGAATGCCACTTAAACCAGATATAGCAACCATGAAGTGTGCGCTGGACTAGCCATGGATTTCAACTTGTTCTTGAACTCAGTCAATCTGCAATTGACTTTAACAAACAATGAGAAAACATATACTTAACTCAGTACTAGCACCTCAACATCATGTTGAAGCAATCACAGACCACAGGAGTTAAATTTGTGTACATGAAATTGTGCTTAAACAAATGAAAACATATATATTAGCACATATAAGGTCCTTATGCAGGATTCAAAACAGAACCGTTCAAAATTTGCTTACTAATATAAACCTGCAAGTTCATGTCCTATATTATCACGCATTAAGCTGCAACTAATAGTCTAAATCTTGAAAATTTTCAAGTCAATAATATATGCTGAAGGCGTGATAAAAGAACTCAAGGAAAAATAAACTTCTAGAAATAATTTTATTGCATTAAACAATTCTCAGCTTAATTAAAACATGCTTATAAAATGAAAGTTTTCAGCTCCCACTAAACTACTGAATCAAGGCTCTCCAAAATTCCCATGTTTTTGACATGTACCTGAAAAGATGCTATAGCAATGGCCTTTGTGAGCGGGTCTGCAAGTTGAGCAAGAGTACCGATCTTAATTATTTCTACCTCATGGTTTCTCACATTTTCTCTAACTGCATAATACTTCACATGTATATTTCTTAAAGCTGTTGACCTTTTGTTGTTCTTAGCAAAGAACACTGCAGCTGCATTATCGCAGTAGATTTTCAAAGTCAACTGAATTCACTACCTTAGTTTCATTCAAGAAATTTCTAAGCCATAAGGCTTGTCTAGTGGCATCGTGAATGGCTACATATTCAGCCTGCATAGTTGAAGTAGCTGTCAGAGATTACTTTACACTTCTCCATGAGACTGCACCACCTGCCAACATATAAATGTATCCTGAAGTAGATTTTAGATCATCAATGCAACCTTTATAGTCAGAATCTGTGTAACCAATTACTTCCAGTTCCTGATCTTCAACCCTTCTATATACTAGCATATAATTTTTAGTCTTTTGCAAATACATGAGCACCTTGTTACCTGCAACCCAATGTTCATTCCTTGGATTGGACTGATATCTTGACAACACACCAACTGAAAATGCAATATCAAGCCTAGTACACACTTGAGCGTACATGAGACTCCCACCGGCCTTGCATAGGGTCTCTTATCCATCTCTTTCTTTTCCAATGAATTCTTAGGACATTGTCCATAATGCAGCTTGTCTCCTTTTGACATAGGTGACTCACCTTCCCTACAGGTTTCCATTGCAAACCTCTTAAGTACCCTGTCAATGTAGCTTCTTTGAGATAATCCCAATGTTTTCTTTTCTCTGTCCCTCTTAATCTCTATACCAAGTACAAAAGCTGCCTCTCCCATATCCTTCATATCAAAAATTTTCAACAGAAAATTCTTGGTTTCTCTCAGCAAGTTTAAGTTACTACTTGCCAGCAATATGTCATCAACATATAAGATCAGAAAAATAAACCTGCTCCCACTGATCTTCATATAAATGCATTCATCTAGCTTATTTTCCACAAATCCAAAAGAACTAATTACTGAATCAAATTTAAGGTACCACTGCCTAGATGCTTGTTTCAAACCATAAATTGATTTCTTTAATTTACATACCTTTTCATTCTGTCCTTCTGCAGTAAAGCCTTCAGGTTGCATCATATATATGTTTTCATCTAAATTTCCATTTAGAAAAGTTGTCTTGACACCCATCTGATGAAGATCAAGATCAAAGTGTGCCACTAAAGCCATCAAAATTCTGAAAGCATCTTTTGTAGACACAGGTGAGAAAGTTTCTGTATAATCAGTACCCTCCTTTTGAGTGAAACCTTTGGCAACCAATCTTACCTTGTACCTTTCTATATTTCCCCTGAAATCTTTCTTAATTTTGAACACCCATTTACACCTTACTGGCTTGTACCCTTCTGGTTTGTAGACTAAATCCCACACATTGTTAATTTCCATTGATTTTAACTCTGATTGCATAGCCTCAACCCATTTGTCTGCATGTGAAGACTCAATTGCTTGAGAGTAAGACATTGGATCTTCTTATTCTCCTAAATCGAAGTATGCTTCTGTTAAGAATGAGGTTTCATAATAGTCTGGTATTGCTTATCTTCTTTTCCTTTGTGATCTTCTCAATGGTGCTTGTGGTTGTTGTTGTGGCTGTGGTTCGACTTGCTTTTGTTGCTGAACTATGTTATTAGGTTGCTGAGGCTCAATAAGTGGTTCTGGATGTTGCAAAATATCATTGTGGCTATCATCTTGTAGAGCTGCATCATGGTTGTTGATCACTGCTTCTGCTAGAGGTATGACGTTTTGCATATCTTGATCATCATTATGATTTAGTGCCTCAGTGTTGATGCCTTCGTCATTGCAGTAAACTAGCCATTCAAATTTATTTTCTGTTTCCATATTTTCTGGTTCAAGCTCATTATCTCTTGCAGTTTTTGAATCATCTTTCTGAATCATCTAGCTCATCAATAAAAACTGCTCTATTGGTTTCCAGAATCCTTGTACCACTATTAGGACTGTAAAACCTATATCCCTTAGACTTATTTAGGTAACCAATGAAAAATACACTTGAGGTTCTTGAGTCTAGCTTCTGTTGTTGAGGATTGTATATTCTTGCTTCAGCTCTACAGCCCTACACATGGAAGTGATGCAAACTTGGTTTCTTGTTAAACCATAACTCAAAAGGTCTCTTGTTTTCCACTGATTTGCTTAGGGTCCGGTTGCAAATATAGTTGGCTGTTTTCAATGCTCCACAAATACTAGGCAAACCGAATTTGCATATCATGCTCCTCAGCATGTTTATCAAGGTTCTATTCCTCCTTTCTACAACTCCATTCTGCTGTGGGGTACCTGGTGTGGTGTATTGTGCTTTAATTCCACATTCTTCAAGATAAAGAGCAAAGGGACCTTTATTTTGTCCTGATTCTGTATATCTGCCATAAAACTGTCCACTTCTATCTGATCTAACAACCTTAATCACCTTATCTAGTTGCTTCTCCTATCTGATCTAACAACCTTAATCACCTTATCTAGTTGCTTCTCCGCCTCTGCCTTAAAATTTTTAAAAGCTTCCAAAGCCTTTGATTTTTCAGAAATAAGAAAAACTTGACAATATCTCAAGAAATCATCAATAAAAGTAATAAAGTACTGATTTCCGCAGATTTTTGTGAGGAAAAGGGCCACAAATGTCAGTATGTATAAGTTCTAATAGCTCTTGACTCCTAACTGAACCTTTCTTTCTAAGATTGGTAGTTTTCCCCTTAAGACACTCTATGCAGACACCAAAATCAGAAAAATCTAAAGAAGGCAAGATATTTGTTTTACTAAAACTTTTCATCTTTCTTCTGAAATATGCCCTAGCCGTTTAGGCCAAAGAAAAGCAGATTTTTCATTTAATCTAGGTCTCTTAAAACCAATTGTTTTCTCTGTTAAAAACACCTCAACTGAATTTCTGCAATTCATAAGCCAATAACCATCAAATAAAGAAGCATCACCAATAAAATCATAATTTTTAAAGAAATCCAAACTTTTATTATTGCCAACGAAAGTACAACCATGATTCTTGACTAAAAGAGAACCAGAAATTAAGTTTCTTTGCATAGAAGGAATACAGAGAACATTTTCTAAATCCAAGTAAAACCAGTAGTAAAAATAAGTCTGACAACTCCTATGGCCTTCATAGCTACTATGTTCCCATTCCCCGAGCTAATCCTAGCCTCATCTTTATTTGGAATCCTCTTTCTTAGAAAACCCTGCATAGATGTAATTATATGAATAGGGGATGCAGTATCAAACTACCAAGAACTATTAGACACACTGACAATTTTAGATTCTAAATGAAAAACAGTTTTATCAAGGAAATCAGTTTTCTTACCTTTTTTACTCAACCAATCTTTAAAGCCTCTGCATTCTTTCTTAACGTGTCCAGGCTTACGGCAGAAGAAACACTTAACAAAGCTTGATTTTTGGTTCTTAGGGTTGTTAGATCCGGCAGAAGAAGGTCCAGCTGCTGCCTTTGAGGTAGAGGGTGCTGAATAGGTAGGTTTATAAGCCTTTTTCTTAAATTGTGGCTTATTAACCAAGTGAACAGCCATTCCTTTTCTTTTCTTAATTATGTCTTCTTCTTGAACACATATAGAGATTAGCTCGTTCACAGTCCATTTTTCCTTCTGTGTGTTGTAGTTGTACTCTAACTGAGAGTATTGAGATGGTAATGAGTTTAGAATAAGGTGGACTCGGAAAGGATCATCTATGGTAACCCCTAAAGCCTTCAGTTTTGCAGCAATCTCAGTTCCTTTCAAAATGTATTCCATGATGCTTCCTACCCCATCAAACTTCATTCCGGTAAGAGCACTCATGAGAGCACCAGTTTCAGCTTTGTCTGATATCTGATATTTTTCCTCAATATTTTTAAACTCTGGCCAATTTCACATTTGGTATGCCACCCTTAACTTCTTCAGACATAGATCTCTTCATAATGACCAGGGCCATCCTATTGTGTTTATGCCATATTTATCCTTAGCTTCTCTAGTGCTAGTGGGTGTCAACTCTGCTGGGGGATCTTCATTCAATACATGCTCATAGTCACAATACCCTAGACATAATTCTAGGTCTTATTTCCACTTCTTGAAGTTTGAACCATTAATGGTTGCAATTAAAAAGCATATTCAAAGCTGAGATTTATTTAGAAGTTTATTAGTAAGCAACAATTTTATAACTGAAGAGGCAAAAATGCAGTGCCTAATATGAATGTGTCATGCTTTACTTAGAGTGGCAGAAAGACAATATAGACACTTTTATAACTTAATCATATACCCAAAGCTCAGGAAACCCAACTGTTGGTATCTAGAACATGTCATCACCTAGAGTGGCAAGAAGACAGTTCAGGTTACCATATTAAGGTGAGCCTTGAACCGTATCATATGCTGATATTAATCTCAGAAACCATAATATTTTAAACCTCCTATATGGAGCAAGGATTCAAGCTCCTGAAATTAACATCACAATGTGTTGATCCAATTTTAAGGTCCAATAAAAGTACTTTACATGGGACTGCTATGGACAGTACTGTATGTAAAGTTCTTAAATTGGAACTGGACCAAGACTTTTTACGTGTTTTGATTAAGCTTTATGCAATATATTTTACTGTGATTTAGAATAAATGGGAGATGAATAAACACAGTAATACAATATCATTCACAAGAAAACACAAAACCAATCCAGAACACAATACAAACAATACTTTGTAAACAATCGCATATATAGGCCTCAACAAGGCTATCTGAATCATTAAATTTTGCAAGAAATTAAAAACGGAGCATGCAAGGGCTACACACCTGGGTTCGAGCATTCCATGAAGATTTTACCAATTTTCACTATCGAAGAGCAAAATAGGAGATGCAGAGGTTCCTTGATTAAGGATTTAACAACCTGTAGAGAAAAATTTATGCGGAATTCTCTTGTTGAAGGCTTAATCAACAAACCCTTGCATCTGGAGCAACCCAGCCCGTTGTAGAGCAACGGAAAAAGTTTTTCTCCACTTGCTATTTGAATGCAGGCCATCGGGTCAAAATTTTGGGCATGTGTTTTATTAAGTGGCTCAAAACAGATATAAGTCATATAACTGAATGTTCGATTCTCCCCCTTTTTGGTGTTTGGTTAAAAACTTGAAACATAATCCTTTTTTTTTTAATAAAGTTTTCTGCAAATAAGGTTTTGATAAAATCATGTCAGTATATGTGTATATGCATGCTTGTACTCTACTTAAGAACACAAACGTACCTGGAGCTGCAGCCATGGTGGAAGATGACAAAGTTGGTCTTCCTGATTTGATGCACTTGGTTAATTCTCCTCTGAGCTATCCTTGTGAGAGTTCTCTAATGGGCAGAGCAATGTATTCTCATATGCAGGTGATGATAGCTAGAGTAGGGACCAAGTGGTTCCTTATATAGGCCAACAAGTCTAGGTACCTTCCCATAAAGGTTTCCTGTACCGATTAGCAATAGGAACAACATTCCTGATTCATGTACATAACCAAATGCAGTGAGGTATGATCAATTATGTATGTTCCCCCAATAAACTGGGAATGCTAATTGAAATATCAATGACGAGTCCGATTGCTTGTTCTGCATCAAGAGTATCAAGTTGCTTGTTCTTTAAGTTGACATTGATAAGTCCAAATAATCTTACACCATGTGGATAAGTTAAGCCTTACCTTCCACTAAATGGAAAAAAACAAATAATAATAATAATAAATAAATAAATAAATAAATAAAGATGAGTAGATGGTGCTATCCTCCCTAATCCTTTTCATCTTTTGAAAGGATAGTTATGTGATTATGTCCCGCTATCTTTGTACTCATTACTTGCTTACCTGCCAAGTTGGGCATCAGTTTTATGACTTTATCTAAATTGAGATTTCCTACTTCCTAAGCCAGAGTACTGTTTAAGCTAGGTAGGTTCTACATGACAACCATGTGGCTTAAGCTGGTTAGGTGTCAAACTGGCATTCCCGAACGAGAGATATATTCATGGAGACATGGCATCGAACACAAGGGGATTATGGTCACATGACCAACATGTGTTCTTTTGAAGGTTACGACTACCAAATGACCCAGCAAAAACAAATATACATATATACTGGTATGCATACATATGCTGTTTCTAAATATCAAAAGTTAATTCACCGAAAACGAAAAAAAAAAATTATGGTCAAAATAAACGACTTTCCACTTATAGTAGTACGTAGGCAACAAAAATGAGATGGTGGAGGCCCAACATTTTTGTTAAATTTTAGGGAGAATATCATAAATAGTCATTCAACTTTAACTGGTTCGACACTATGGTCACTGACTTTTTAAATATATCACTTTAGTCACTCAAGTTTAGCTCCGTCATTCACTTTAGTCAATGCCATTAAATTTTCTGTTACCCACTGTTAATATTAAGGGTAATTTGATCAGATCACCCAAAAAAAAACTGTTTATTTACTTCTTCCTTTATTTTTTTATTTTTTTTGTTGAACATTTTCAGATCTCTTTCTATTTTAGAGTTTCAGAATGCATTACAATACATCAAGAATGCTCGAGTTTGAAGCTCTGCCTTATAATACCATTTCTCATATTCTAATCCATGTTTGGATATTCGGATTTCCAAATGTTGGGATATCTCCCTCTGATCTTCTTCTCCATTACTAGACTAGCAAAATGGGATACAAGCTTCTGAAAGATGCATCATTCATCAAGAAATTCAAATCGTGGTATGATACCAAATTTAAGATAATTTTTTTAATATAAAAATTGTAATTGGTCTAAGTTAACTCTTGACCTTTATTTGGATGTTTCATTAGTAGAAGGTTCATATTTTTATGCTAGACATGAGATAGTATTTACTCTTATATTTCTCTCCTTCTGATAGCATTGGTATTGTCACCCTATTAACTACTCACCCTACAAGTTTTTTATTATTAAACTAGTAAAATACACTAATATAAAGTTATAATAAAGAATAAATGTTATTATAAAAATATAATTTATTTTTCGTATTACACCCTACTGGCCTTACAAAACACAAGTACTTAAACTTGATTATTAATCTTTTCATATTTATGGTTAAAGTCCTCTTTTGAATTGGACTCCAATGGAATAGCAGAGGCCCAACCCAAGACATGAGGAGGCTCGCTATGGTATTATTTAGGCCCAGTTTGGCATTGCTTTTGGAATTTGCTTTTGGTTCAAAAGTGCTTCTGGTGCTCACTGCTCAATGAGG
>BDJD01002514.1:155277-167901 GCA_002564525.1 Rosa multiflora
GAGGCATCAGACCATGGTTTTACCTTCTCTCCGGATGGTGCGTGTTCTTGTGTTAGTAATTGAATATGAAGTGACAAAATCAAGATATGTACGGGGAAAGCTCCTGGCCACTCGCACCTTTGAATACAAATGCCATTCCGCCGGTCTCCGATCCGTCGACTTGATTGGTAGCTTTGTGTTCTAACTCACTCCAACCATTGGTAATTCCTCCTCTCTCTTAAGTATTAATGTTAGAGTGAGTGCTACATCAAACCAAGTATTACACTAGTTAATAGCAGACATGGTTGGCCTTATAGCTCTACTGCGCTGTCTGTTATGAGTTTGGAAAGAAATATGGAAAGATCATTCGGTTTATTGCTTTTGTTGCATTTGGTTTGTACGTTGTTTCACTAGGGTTGAAGTTTGATCGATGGCCCCACCCCATTTTAATCAAGGTAAATAAGCTAGATTTTTTTGAGCAGTCTGCATTCAAGGTGCTAGTAACTAGGGTTCACAGAAGCTTGTTTATGTACTCAATCTATGGCTTTGAAAAGTTCTAATTCAGGTGACGATTTACTATGGCAGTATCATTGATATGCCATTGTTTTGATCCATTTGCAGGTCTTGTGGTGCAGCAGAGGAGAATCACAGGTTCCTACTCATGTTTCCTTGTGAAATGGAAATGAATTCTTGTGGGCTGATACTGGGCCTGTAATTTTTCCTTTTGTAAGACCATTTATCAATGCAGTGTATGTCTGTTCCTTCTAACTTAATCTTCATCTGTGAGGATTTGGTTTTTAAATCTGACTGTCCAAACAACCTTGTTTGTAACAGCAAATTTGGATAAATGACCATTCAAGTTGATTTGTTTTCCCCACATTTTAGAAA
Source organism: Rosa multiflora (assembly GCA_002564525.1). Classification (NCBI taxonomy): domain Eukaryota; kingdom Viridiplantae; phylum Streptophyta; class Magnoliopsida; order Rosales; family Rosaceae; genus Rosa; species Rosa multiflora. The sequence continues at coordinate 156,145 of BDJD01002514.1, forward strand.
TTATTAAAAAATATCCTTTTTGTATGTTTGAAAGGTTCAAATACGCACGAGAAGATTGAATTCTGCTATCCAGTCATTCTCTATGGAAATGGCTGATTTTGAGCGGGTATTTTCTTGTCAACTTAGAAGGTCTCAAGCAGATGAGGCATGCATTACATATTGGAACATATGGTAAAGAATATTAACCCAACACGCTTGAATCCACATGCAACAAGTTCACGCTAATTGTACTTCCTATTAGCTAGTTAATAACTCCACCATGGGCACATGCATCAGATTGTTGTCGGTAGTGTCGGCACCGGTGTCACATCCATCTTTTTTCTGTGACATTGAAACCAAGTTAATTAGTTAATTACCAACTGACTCCCTAGAGTAGAACAACATATGAATTGTGTTCTTTTTTATCACAACTTCAATTAAAAACAGAATAGCCAAATATAGCGTCGCTCTGCCTTCTCTCTAGAAACTAGAGAGAGAAAGTAGATCTAAAACCTTCCTCCCCCTTCTCTCTTGCCGAGGTCTAGATCCAATAGGATCCTGATCTCCGGCTTGAGAGTCGGGGGAGCACTCTCTTGTTCGGGCTCTTGTCCCAGTTCCTTTGTTGTCTTGTTTGCATCTTTTTTTTTTCCCTACCCACCTCTTCTCCGGCTAGTGGCGGTTCTGGAGGGGATGATGGCTCAGGCTACTGGCGTGGCTTTTAGGCAGGGATGCGGCTCGGGGTTGGTGGGTCGGTGCTCGATGCGGGTTCTGGCATCTCCACTGGTTCTGGGATCGGGGAGGTGGACTGGAGCTAGTTCTCATGGCAGGGTCGATACGGGGGTGGCTCTGCTCCTTTCTTCCGGGTTCCAGGGTGGTCGGCGATGTGGTGCGGTGGTGGTGCGGCGCTGGGCTACGGCGCGGCGGTGCAGGACTACGGTACAGCGATGTGGGGCTATGGCGCAGCGGCGTGGTGTCGGCGGTGTGCGCTGCCAACCCGTTTGGTGTGCCACAGCGCCTCTGAATGGGTGGTGGTTAGGCCGAGCATCTGTTTATGGGCCTTGCCGGTGGTTTGTTCTTCCTAGTTGCTCTATAGTTAGTAATTTCTTTGTGCTCGTTGTTTTATTGTTAATAAGTCTATATCCTCTTGGATGGAATTGGTCACTATGGATTCCAGATTTGCTTCATTCTACACCACCCCTAAACGATCTAACGCCCGTTGGCGGTTTATTCGTTCCCCAATTGCGTGTGGCTCGATTGCTTCGGCAAACACACACTGCTAGGTTACTCGGTGCTTCATGGGCGTTCTTGAGCCCTATGTGTGTCCCAACCGGTGTTGAAAGAGGCAAGATGGTGCTATGGCGGCTATTTCTCTTCCAGCTAGGATATGGAATCGGCGGTAGTAGGGTTCTGAGAAGGGAGATGTCTTCCTCTTGGGGCCTGATAGCTATTTCTGTAGGGTTTTCTTTTTTAAATGTTTGCTGGGCCTGTGTGCCTCATTTGCTGGGCCTGTGTGCCTCTGTATCTGGGCCTTTGTGCCTCTTTATCTGGGGTCTTATGTACCTCTTGTATTTTGCTTGATCCTTTGGATCTTCTAATACAATCATTGACCAAAAAAAAAAATTGTGTTCTTTTTAACTAACCAGCTAAACCTTACACAATTTCAGTAAAGGAAAAACTTTCCATATAAAGTTTGCAACTAATCCTACGGAGAAGCTAGATTCATACATTTATAATCATAATGACTCAGGACCGAGCATAGGATTTTTCAGAAATTTCACAACGTATGTACATGTACTTCTCAAGGTACCACAGATAAATCCTAAATTTTTTCATTACTTATAGCAATGCTGTAATGATAACACGATCGAATCAACGTTATAACATGTATTGTGTTGAAATTTTGAAACTTTAAATGAAATCCAAGCTTGTTTCCACTGGAAGATGTTACCCGGCCTAGTTCCTCCGATAGCTAAATCCTCCTTCTCCATGTTCTGATATATTACAATATATCGGACATGAAAGGTGAGAAAGTAAAACAAATTATAGACTAACATTAAATAATTTGAACATAGTTGGGACTTCTAAATCTACTCACTTCAGAGTGTTATGTATTCATAAATGACATACATAACACTAGTTATGTATTCACAATATACATCTATAAAATGACTCCTAAGGACAATAGTTATACCAAAGAAATATAATACTAATTTTCTCTAGACTTTCCAATTTAATAAGGGTTATTATCATAAATGGTACCTGAACTTATCCTCTATCTTATCGATAGTACCTGAACTTCAATTTTGATAACAACCAGTACCTGAACTTTTCGACTTCATTTCAAGTGGTACCTATCACTAACTTCCGTTAATGTTCCGTTAAAAACTAACATGTGTAAAACATATGACCTATATTCAAGAGTAGTTTGACTAAAATACCCATTAAAATAATTTTGTTTAATAGATATTTTGATCAATTAATATGTCTATAAAAATATCAGTTCAATTAAAAATGTATCTCTACCCTCTTATGAAAATAAAATTTAAAAACAATATCTCAACAAAAATTAATTGTTTTATAGACACAAACAAAACATTTCAAATAAAACTATAAACATTTTTTTTTTGACAAACTATAAAATATTTAAAACCAAAAGCTTATCAAAACTTTCATAATTTTTTTTTCCTGTCATTCATATATATTTTTAATTCAAGTTGAAAGTTTTTCCTTTTGATAGTCTCATTTTTTATAGCCATATTACCGCAATGTAAGTGAAAACAAGTGATATTACAAAAAAAAGGGTAATTTTACAAATTTATCCTTGAAAAATGAGTTACATGTTTGGCACATGTCAGTTTTAACGAAACATTAACGGAAGTTAGTGATATGTACCATTTGAAATAAAACAGAAAAGTTCAGGTACTGGTTGTGATCAAAATTGAAGTTCAGGTACCATTTATGATAATTACCCATTTAATAATATTAGATTTCATTCTTTATTATTTTCTTAATCTATATTCATTTTCCAATTTTACTATATACTCATTAAAGTATCCATATATTTAATAAGAATTAAAATTATGATTAAGATCATGTGACATAAAAATGTAGGATATACATGTTGAATGCATATGGGTGAGGGAAAACAAAATAACAAAATAAATAAGTTTTGATGTTTCGTAAAAAAGTGAGATGTCCTCTTTTTCTCTCCTTCGAGTTATTCTAGGGTTTCTTGCTGTGGTGACTCATGGCGGCTCTGCAATTTCGACCAGCATGGGCGGACATCCCTTCCCTTCTGGTTGCATTGACGATGGCGGCGTAGGAGCAATCCCTCACCTTCTCGTCTCGACTCTCGCAAGGGAGATCTCTCGACGGCTATCAACTTTAGTTGATGGGGGTCTTGTACCTTGGCATCGGAAGGGCGAGGGTGCTCTCCCTTCTACTCCTCTTCTCCGCGGCAACTGGTATGGCAGTGCTGATGGTGATACCTTTTCATTATGTCCTTCTGCAGTAAAGCCTTCAGGTTGCATCATATATATGTTTTCATCTAAATTTCCATTTAGAAAAGTTGTCTTGACATCCATCTGATGAAGCTCAAGATCGAAGTGTGCCACTAACAGAGGTTATAATGGCTTTGCTCTGATACGGTCTTGTACTTCTCCGTACAAGGACGATGGTGGCTATGGTGTTCTCGCTGGCGAAGGCCTTGCTGGCTACAGGGACGGTGGTGGGATGGAGGCCACCAGAAGGATTCTTGGTGGCTTTGGGCTTTTGCTAGGGTTTCTCGTAATTGGGCCTGTTGGGTTAGCATGGGCTGGATTAACTTGGGCTCATAGCATGTTTAGGTTTATTGTTTTTATTTTAGCATTGGGTTATTATCATTTTTCACGAAATGATGATGGCCTTATTATCTTCTTTATTTGAGTGGGGAAGATTGGCAAGTAACAAGTAGTCTTGTAGGTAGTTTATTGATTTCGGGATTACTTTGTTTCTTGTTTTTGCGCTTAATCAAAAAAGGTGGGTGTGCTAGGGGTATGCTATTTAGTATGCTCGTGTGAGGGGTGCGCTAGAGTTATGTGCTCTATGTAATGACTTCTACTGACGGCCCTCTAGGCAAGTCATTATTGTACTGCTTGCTGAAATGCTGAATGAGATTGACCTTTTCATCTCAAAAAAATAAAAAAATAAAAAAATAAATCATATTATGACCTAAATTTAAGTCTATCCATTATATTTGGCAAAAAAAAAAAAAAGGATCTAGCATTAAAATGACTAAGTTTTTTTATTTTAAAGATTATAGTTTGTTTGCAAATTATATGAATGTATGAATGAGGTTATTTGAGAATTTTTTTATTTTTAGGTTTAGTGATAAATTTAATACTTAAAATTTTGATAGGAGATGTAAAAAACATAGAAGGTAAAATGAGTTAATTAAGAGGTTCCAATAAAAATACTCAAACAAAAAATGATATTAATATGCAATTTCTTTCTCAAAAAAAAAAAAACAAAAAATGATATTGTAAAGGATAATCAAACCTTGATCACTTTTTATGCGCAGAAAAACCTACCATTGCACCGTGCATGGTGTTTGCTAACTAAATATTTTTTATAAACTATAAGTCATTCATCAGTTTTTTTCTTTGGAGAAATGATCATTTACCCAATTTTGGGATCAATTAACCTCAATTACCCAAACACTCTAAGAGATTGACTACTTAAACAACAAATTACACTTTTTAACCCCATTTATCCATCTTTTCAAAACGGCCCTGCTTTTCCCCACATTTTTTGACGATTTTGCCCTTTTATAACTGAATTCTTTCAAATTCGTAACAGTAACGAGATTTAGGGAAAGAAGATCTCCGATTTTGGAAAGAGAGAGAGGATCGGCTTTATTCCTAGATTGAGAATCGACTAATTTCCAGAGAGATGAGCTAGCCTGTTTTCAAGGATTGAAGCTCTCAAATTTTAGAGAGAGAATGGAGCTGTGCGATTTGTAGAGAGAGGAGCCGTGCGTTTTCTAGAGTGAGAAGCTCTTCGATTTCTTTTGAGGGAAGACTTGCGATTCGTAGAGTGAGAAGATCTGTTGTGATTATCACATGGAGCGATATTGAGCTCCTCTTTCGGTTCCTCCATTGCGGTTAGCTTCTTCTGCTATCTGTAATTGTTTTATATTCAACACATTTTGAATTTCTAGGTCTTTTCTGTGTACGATTTGCTTTGTTAACTACTAACTAATTTTGCTAAACCTGAGCTTCGTGTTAAGGTTGAACTGGTTGTGAAGTTTTATTGCAGTTATGATTTGAATTTCTAGGCCTTTTTTGTGTGCATTGTATTTTGGTGTTATCTTCGTGTTGTTTTCGGCTGATCTGAGTTTCGTGTTTGTTTTGAGATTGGCTCTGAGGTGTTTATATACTTTAGACTATATTATTGGGGTTTAATAATTTTTCTACTGGGGGCCAATAATGTGTTCTAGTTGTTACTCAGATCCTAAATTTGTTGGTTAATGATCTTTTCATTTTTGTGCAGAGCTATTTGTTACATTTTCTGAAGCGTTTCAGTAGTTTTTATTACATTATTGGGGCCCAGTAATATGCGTTTTTAACTATTATGAAGTCTCTCAATTTGTTGTCTAGTGATACTTTTGTTTAGTTTAAGAGTAATTTGGAACTTTTTTTGTTGTGTTTTGGTAGTTCTGTTTAAATCATTGAGGGGGCAATAATGTCTTTATTGGGGGGCAATAATAGTTTTGTTCTTTTACTTTCTTTCAGGATTATGCCCGACCCCCTGGTTGCTAGGTGCATTTATTCTGGAAAATGTTATATGATTCCTCTGAATCAATGTATGAGGTTTTCTGACTTGTATGAAGACATTTTCCGTACGTTCCAGTTTTTGCCAAGTGATGTTATTGAGCTTCAGTATTCAGTACCGGGTTGTGAAGTATGTTGTCTTCGTTCTGAACGTGATTTCCAGATGCTGTTTTGCGGTGCTAGAATACATAAGTTAGAATGTGTTGATATTTTTGTTTTAAAGATTGGTGGAAGTTGCAGCAACACGTGTTCAGTGGATACTAGTTCGGAAGTAGTTGATGAGGACGATTATTTGGGAGAGGCATTTGGGATTGAAGTTCACAAGTCGTATTTGTCTGATGAGTGGAGTTCCTATATTCATGATGTTGGGGAGAAGTTTCATGGTGCAGCTAAGCTCCGTGAGAAACTCAGGAAGTATGCAATTGCAGTTGGTTTTGAGAAACTATTTGGACCGTATTCATGCAGTTTGTTCAAATGTTGGAACTGATGGTTGTGATTGGCATCTTAGCGCGCTTTCATCATCTGCCAATGGTTGCCTTTATATAACGGAGTTGAATAATATTCACACTGTAGTTAGGACTCAAAAGCACAAGCTTCTGGGATCTAAGGTTATGAAGACTTGCATTGTTGCTGATGTTAGCTATAATCTTTCATTGAAGCCAAGGGAAATTATGAGTAAATTCAAGTCAACATATGGTTTTGATATTTCCTACAAGGTTGCCTTGAAAGCGAAGCAAAGTACTAAGGAAGCGATTTATGGTTTCGATGCAGATTCATTCAGCAAGTTATCTTGGTATAAGGAAGCCGTTTTGGAGAGTAATCCGGGCTCTTATTTTGTGTTGGAAGTTGACTCATCCACTAATCGTTTTCATAGGCTTTTCGTAGCTTATGGAGGTTGTATTGAAGGCTTCCAATTTTGTTTGCCGGTGTTGTATGTTGATGGAATGTTTGGTAAAAGCATTTACAAGGGTCGGATTCTTTCTGCAACTGGCAGGAATGGAAATCAAGGTAACTTCATAGTTTATTGCCCCCCAATAATTTATTTATTGGGTACCAGTAGACTGACGTTTTTGTGTTCTAGTTTTGTGCAGGTTTTTACCCTCTAGCCATATGTTTTTGTGATTCTGAGACGGAAACAAAATGGACATTTTTTTTCAAGCATTTGAAGAGTTTACTTGAACTTCAAGGAAGAGTAATCACATTTATTAGTGATCGGGGTACCAGACTGTTGAGTGCTTTCGATAAGGTATTTGCTGGACATCCTCACCTGTTTTGTTACAAGCATTTGGTGGCGAACCTTGCTGGTAAATATAGAGGTGAAGGCAATTTTGTGATGATAGAAGAAGTTTTTTAAGGTTGCATATTCCTCTACTGAGAAGGAATACCGTTTCAATTTGCTGTTGCTTAGGCAAGAGGGTGGGGCTGAGATTATTGACCCATTTCTTGCTAAAATTCCAGTTGAACATTGGTGCCGTGCATTTTATACAGGCGGCCGAGATGGAATAATGGCCAATGGGATTGCAGAATCATTTAACTTCTGGATTTCACTTGAGCGTTTGATGCCGGTATATTGTATGTTAGATCAGACCAGAATTAAGCAAATGGAGCAGATGGGTAAGAGGAGGGATGAGGCACAACGTTGGACGACAGAACTGACTCCCAAAATGGAGGAATGGCTGAAGGTGCAAATGGAGAAATCTCGTCGTTTCAGTGTCCATTACTCTAGCCCTGGTGTTTATGAGGTTCTATTTGACTTTTCGTACGTAGTTAACATTTCTGAGCATTCATGTTCATGTGTGAAATGGCAGATCAATTATTTTCCTTGTCCTCACTGCCTTGTTGCAATATAAGCAGCTTCTGAAAATGTCTATGATTATATTGATAAGTACTTTCGTGTTGATATGTTCAAGAAGAGCTACAGTTCTCTTATCCGGCCAATAACCAATGTTGATATGTCTTCTTCTGAATCTGCTACTGACTTTATATTACCTCCCCTTGCGAAGAGGCCACCTGGGAGGCCCAGGTTGAAGTGGTTCAAGTCTATTGGAGAGGTCGAAAAGAAGCTGATTCGTTGTTGCCGTTGCGGAAAAATGGGCACTCATAACAAGAAGAGCTGCACAGAACCTCTCGTTCAGTAGTAGTACATGATTCTGTAAAGGGTTGATAGGTTTTACACTTTTCTATTAGGGGGAAGTAATAGGTTTATTGGGGGCCAGTAATTGTTTATATTTAGGGTCAATGAACGATTATTCTTTTCAGAATTACATATTTTAACTTTTTTTTTTATATCCGATTCCTTGAAGAGAAATAAAATGAAATTATTAACAAGTTTCAGTTGATGTTGTTGGTTGTAGATGGTTTACTGGGGGCCAATAGACAGATTATTGCCCCGCAGTAATGCATGATTATGAGAACTTTAGAACAGCTTGTAATTAGAAACCTAAACTATACTTTTGCAACCTAATTTAACACCAAAAAAATATACATGTGACCATCTTCCTAACTATTATTGAGTTCCAATAATTATCTTATGACCCCCCATTAAACCTGATTTTTGGTGAACTTTGATTTCATCACGTATTGGATTCGAAGATATTTACCTACATAAACTAACCTAAAGCAAAACCGGCACCTTCTGACCAAAATTTTGAAGATTATTGGGGGGGCAATAAACCTATCTATTTTAGTGCATGATTCTACTAGAAGCTTGTTGAAAGGACCTGTTATAAATTGAAAGAAAAGAAAATTAAGTTTTTGAGTGTCGTGAGCAGCAGAAGTCTCTAGTATTTGGGGGGCAATAATCTTCTCGTCGGCCATCTTTAGCTTTGCCCGTAAATCCCTGTTCTGGGCATTGAGGTCCTCGTTTGCTTTCGCAAGCCTTTCTAGCTTTTCCTCCATCTCTTTGGGGGGTTTCGTCTCACCAATTGCTACCCCCATCTCACTGTTGAGTTCTTTGATATTCCCCGTAAGCCTTTTGTTTTGTTCCTCTTCAGCTTCGCTTGCCTGGGGAACCTACAAATAGTGGCACAAAACCATTTTGGTTATTGGGGTTAATAATGTCATTATTGGGGGGTAGTACACGAATTATTGCCCCCCCCCCCAGTAAAGTACATTAAAAGCAGCAGTTTGAATGTTTTCCAGGCCAATGTTCATTAATAAGCACACAAACAGGTAGAATACTCTTCAAAGCACTAATTTATGTAATAACTTCACTAGGTAAAGACATTACTGGGGTGCAATAATCAAATTATTTGCCCCCAGTAGACGCAGCAGACAAGACCAGTTTGTTATACTCACCCAGGAGTCGAAGCTTGGGGTGCCCTTCACCTCATCATCCAGCTCAATGTCGCCTAGTCCTATATCAACAGTCCATGGTCCAGCTTTGATTAGATCCTGTTACATTTATAAGTCACTTCTACGTAATAAGCTACGTAAAGTGCATGAAAATATAGATTGCTCGTTTTGCTTACCACAGCCAGGTTCTCATTTTTGAAAACCTGCTCCAAGTTGAAAATTTCTTTAATTGACCATCGAAGAAACCTTGGAGTTTCAGTCTGCTTGCCCGGGATCCAGTTCTTCGCCTTTGTCTTCTCAAAGAACCAGTAATAAATCAGAAGCAGGCATCCATTCATTGTTGCAGGACTGTTTCTCCTATATTTTTGCAGCCCTTCCATCAAGAAGTTCAGAATCAACCTTGGTCAATTGTACTTGTTGATGGTCCCAATTCGTTCGCAAACAGCGACCATATCCCATGTAATCTGAGCCCCGGTTCTGGTGAAGAAGAACGTGCTGAACAGGTACGTGATCATCAACACAGCTACCTTCCGTGCGTCCTTCAGTTTTGCCGGCTTCTTCAACTCCGTCATGAGCTTTATTTCCACATCAGATCTAAGTACAGGCTGCTTCTTTAAAGGGCTGCCAAAAATTGAGGAGTCTTCCATTTCTTCCCTGACCACCCTCTTGTTCACATTGAACACTTCTCCTTCGGTAGGAAGGTGAAACAAAGCCGTGATGTCTGCATTGAAATGACTAAGTTTTTTTTATTTTAAAGATTGTAGTTTGTTTGCAAATTATATGAATGTATGAATGAGGTTATTTGAGAAATTTTTTTAAGTTTAGTGATAAATTTAATACTTCAAATTTTGATAGGAGATGTAAAAAGCATAGAAGGTCAAATGAGTTTTTTTTATTTATTTATTATTTTTTTTTTATGAAATGATTTGATTTTATTAGATATCAAAGCCATGAAAACCAGGACAGAGTCTAACAGAACTTACATAAGAAGCCCGGGATAAACCGGATAACCTATCTAAGCCACTCTAAACTCATTAAGATCTAAGGGACGCTCGCTGAACAGCAAGCCCAAGCTAAGCAAGAGTAGTCTCGCTCTCTAAGGAAGAAATATTCATCTAGTCTAATCTGTCACTCACGCAGTTGTGGTTCAAATATCAACTAGACACGTCTTAGGAAAGCTTATAGAAATTACCCCTACTTCAAAAGGCTTGAGTCCAGAATGTCTAAAAGCCGAGAGAACTTAAGATAGCACTAGTCCTACCCCCTTAGAGTTGGAGCCTGCACCATCTTCAGTCTCTTTAGTAGACAACAACCTCTGAAACAGGTTGCTCCTTGGGCTATTCTTGAGGCACTGCAACTTGTCTCCAAATTTGAGCCCTCCCCAATCAGGCCCAGTGATCACCATGAACGGCCCACTGAAAGCTGCCCCCAACCCAGCAGGCCCAGTAGCTATAACCAGCTTGGTCAAACCAGCGGTCAACCCTTGTTTAAAACTAGGGTTTCCCGCCGATTTTTCCAGAGGCTCTTCTGACCCGCAGGCCACTGTTGTACTCGGCTCCATCACCAGACCTGTTCCCGTCATCAAACCCGACCCAGCCACCGGCTGCGTTACAGAAACCAGTCCCAGACCTCCTGCCGCCGCCAGCTGCAAGCTTGCATCACAGCCCTAGTCGCCTTCGTCCCGGCCAGATGCCACCACAGCTAGCGCCTCCAGTAATTCAGATCTGATCTCGGCCACCTGACGCTGCCACGATGTAAAGGCTGATCGTCTCGAAGACAGCAATCCCTGACACCCATGCCTCTCTGACACGATCCACCACTCCACAACCAACAAAACACCCTCAGTCGAGAGTCGCCTCAACCGGGGCCTGGGAGAACCTTTTCCGAAATCCCAACACCGCTGCCTGATAAACCATGGATGCTCTCAGCCTACGTCGCCATCCTCTCGCCTCTGCTTGGACAGGAGAGTACGAGACTCCCCGCCACCATAACGAAACCTAGGTTTCGTCTTATCGGGTCGCTTTGCAAATTTCGGAGACCCTCTCACCATCCGTCTCTTTTTAAGGTAAAATGAGTTAATTAAGAGGTTCCAATAAAAATATTCAAACAAAAAAGGGAAATGATGGAAAAGGTCACTTTAGAGAGTGAAATGATAATAAGGTCACCTAGTTTCCCATTTGATAAAAAGGTCAATTGTGAATTGTTATTAATATTAGTTTAGTCCTTATGAATAATGAGATCATGTTACAAAAGGTCAGTTTTTAATTTTTATCATTCCGATTCTGCCCCTAAGATAATAAACCTTTATAACCTTCCATTTCAAAATCTGCGAGCTCAAATTTTCTCTCTCCTTTGATCAGAAAGCTTCCTATTTTTTGCTCAGAGATCTCTTTCCGAAATTCTTTCTTCGCCGCCCTCTCCGTCGAAAGCTTCCAATTTAGCTTTGTGCCTCTGCGACGATCTAAAATCTCAGTTTTGAGTGGTTTTAGAGCTTCCGCAGCTCTTCTCTTTTTCTGGATCTTTGGCTTTGTCGGTGTTCGTCTTGATCACGTTATTGTGTTCTTCTTCTTCGTCGACTCAGTGCTTAATTACTGTCTCTCTATTTCTTCCTCTCTCTGGTTTTCTCTGATTTGATCGGTAAGCCTTCTCTCTGTGAATTTGTTCGTTTTGGATT
>BDJD01002515.1:12836-29668 GCA_002564525.1 Rosa multiflora
ATGGGGCACTCATCCACCACCTCTCTTTAGTTCGCAACAAACGCTGAAGTTGATGAACTGCGTAATGAACTCGCAAATTATGAGGTGAAGAACCTGCTAAAGTTGGGAAGTGTGCTGGGTTGAATCATTGTTGGTCTTTTTTGGGTATATGCAAGGTCTGAAGTGCATTAGGCAAGATGTTGGTCTTTTTTGGGTATATGCAAGGTCTGAAGTGCATTAGACAAGATGTTAGTCTTTTTTGGGTTGGCCTGAATTGCATTTCTTCTATAGATGTGATTATATACGGATGAGACTATTTTAGCCACAATTGTAGATGTTTTTTTTTTGTATGAGAGACCCGTAGGGGTGATCTTTTCTATTTTTTTGGATACAATTAGCATTATTAGATCCATTTATGGGATTATAACAACTATTTATTATAAGAAAATTATTGTTCATTTGGTCAATTTTTTGTTCCAGCTAAATCTGAATCTTGCCATTACCAAATCAAACAACAGTAGGAAAAATGAAAAATTGTCGTCTGATGAGGTTTTTAGGGTGGAATCAAACAAAATTTCTACAATTCACAGGACGGTTTTTACTGATATCATTGTCGGATGCACACACAGGCAACGAGTATTAGCAAACACCATCGTCTCAAATGTCACAATACAACAGTTAGAGTTATACCTGTTGTGTGAAAGCACATATGCACTAAATTTTTAAGTCGTCACACCACATCTATGCTGGAAGAACTGTCGTGTGAATACAATTTGCACAACGTCTTAAAAATAAAACCATGGTATGAATAAAAGTCACACCACGAAAAATTTCGGTTGACAGCTTGTCGACAGATCTGCCGATCCATCAGACGACGAAGTTAGTTGCAAACCGTCGACCCAATGATCGGTATATGACGGTTGAAAACCGTCGTCTGACGACGTTCCAACAGACGACGCCTCGATAGACCACAGAAATGCAAAATATCAGACGACAGTTTTAAACCGTCGTGTGAAGCCTTTTGTGTAGTATGTTGACAGCTTGTCGACAGATCCGCCGATCCATCAGACGACGAAGTTAGTTGCAAACCGTCGACCCAATGATCGGTATACGACGGTTGAAAACCGTCGTCTGACGACGTTTCATCAGACGACGCCTCGATAGACCACAGAAATGCAAAATATCAGACGACAGTTTTAAACCGTCGTGTGAAGCCTTTTGTGTAGTAGTGCAATAGACATCTATTGCCCCCTAGTAGATGGGCAATAAACCTCTATTGCCCCCCAATAGACGTCTATTGCCTCAATAGTCTATTGCCCCCTAATAGACGTCTATTACCCTCCAATAGACGACTATCACCCATGTATTGCCCCCCAATAGACGATTATCAACCATGTATTGCCCCCCAATAGGACTTTCAGTAGCCAGAATGGGAACTAATCTCCCTAAATTTAGACAAATAAAACTTTGATTACAGAAAAAAAAACAAGGAGATTACATCAATTCAAAACGTCTATTGCCCCCCAATAGCCGTTTATTGCCCCCTAATAGAACTTTCGATAACCAGAATGAGAACTAATCTTCCTAAAATTAGATAAATAAAACTTTGATTAAGCAAAAAAACGAGTAGATTACATTAATTCAACCCCCCAATAGCCGTCTATTGCCCCCTAATAGAACTTTCGATAGCCAGAATGAGAACTAATCTTCCTAAAATTAGATAAATAAAACTTTGATTAAGCAAAAAAACGAGTAGATTACATTAATTCAAATGTCTATTGCTCCCCAATAGACGTCTATTGGGGAGCAAAAGAATATTATTTTTCCTATTTTCTTTCCTTTCGGGCCTTCTGTTGCAAAACAGAGGTAGCACCATTTTGATTTGCCCCCAATACAATTTTTTTTTCTTTTCTTTTTTCCTTTCCTTCTTGGATTTCTTCCCACAGTTTACAAAAAAAAAAAAATGATTTGGGCATCCAGAGAATGCTCTAGGCGTGTTCTTTCCTTTCGGGCCTTCTGTTGCAAAACAGAGGTAGCACCATTTTGATTTGCCCCCAATACAACTTTTTTTTCTTTTTTTTTTCCTTTCCTTCTTGGATTTCTTCCCACAGTTTACAAAAAAAAAAAAATGATTTGGGCATCCAGAGAATGCTCTAGGCACCCAAGACCAGAGCACCCTCAGGCGACAAACCTGCCGGCGTCGGACTTGGTGGGCTACTGCTCGATGAGAACATCGCCGGAGACTCTGAAGGAGTTTCAGACGAAGGAATGCTCGAGGAAGATGCTTTGGGCACCCAATCATCTTTCTTCTCTGCCACAACCTGCGTCGAGCACTGGAGGATAATCGACATTGATGATGAGACTTGGTGGGCTACTGCTCGATGAGAACATCGCCGGAGACTCTGAAGGAGTTTCAGACGAAGGAATGCTCGAGGAAGATGCTTTGGGCACCTAATCATCTTTCTTCTCTGCCACAACCTGCGTCGAGCACTGGAGGATAATCGACATTGATGATGTCAGTCGATTCGAGGCGGCATCGTTTTCGATCTTTGGCTGTCGAAGGCGAAACCATCTGAAACCGGAATCGGAATCTTCCGGTGAGAGATGTTGTGCTTCTGCCCGTGTTTCGACGACAACCACATTGATGATGTCAGTCGATTCGAGGCGGCGCCGTTTTCGATCTTTGGCTGTCGAAGGTGAAACCATTTGAAACCGGAATCGGAATCTTCCGGTGAGAGATGTTGTGCTTCTGCCCGTGTTTCGATGACAACCACTAGTCCACCACCGGACTTCCGATGACGTGGACCGGTCCTGCTCATCTCCTCGACCTAAATCCTGTTTCGACGCCGCGCCGGAGTTAGAGATCAGAGAGAGAGAAAGACCGGAGGTGGAGATCGGGGAAAGAGACAGAAGAGAGAGAGAGATCTGAGGCAGAGATCGGGGAAGAGAGAGGAGAGGAGGGAGAGGCATAAAATGTAATTCAATAATTAGATTGAGGGCAGAATAGTCATTTCTCTTTAAATTGGGTTAGTGGGAACAAAAATCTGTTGCTGGGGTAAGTGGGATAATTTTTGCTCATTTTGGGGCTTTTGGTCAAGGACCCTAATATTTAAAAAACGAAAGATACTTTCCAAAATCGAATTCCCTAAAAAGTAGGATTGACTTGAAGGCATAAAATGTAATTCAATAATTAGATTGAGGGCATAATAGTCATTTCTCTTTAAATTGGATTAGTGGGAACAAAAATCTGTTGCTGGGGTAAGTGGGATAATTTTTGCTCATTTTGAGGCTTTTGGTCAAGGACCCTAATATTTAAAAAACGAAAGATACTTTCCAAAATCGAATTCCCTAAAAAGTAGGATTGACTTGGGGATTGCAATCTCAGTGCATACGCAGAACCATGATATGAGATTACCTAAAGCTTCTCCGAGATCAGTATTTGAGGTCCTTTTTCCAGCTTCTAAGGATGAAATGGGATAAGGTGCTTCACTTGCTTTTGTATGAGAATGCCAACACATAAAACATACAAACTTTTGTACTTACAGGAAGTTCCTGCTACCAGCAAGTAACAAAAACTTGCACTGTTTAAGCTTGCATCGTGATCGATATGTCATTTACTGAACCTCTAACATTCATGTTCATGAACACATGCTGATAATTAACTGGCTCCTATCATTTCCATAAACACCCATTGAAGATGTATCAGACATTCAGACCTTTCCGGAGAACTTACATATAAATGCTAGTGTAGGAAAATAGTTTCTATGACATAATTTTGCATCGATCGGTGCATTGCCACTAGTCATGGATTAGTACGTTATCTGCTACTATTTCTGTTCTGCAGTTTATTTTCATTTCTGGCTTGAATAAGTAATTTACCTGAGTATTAATTACTAGTGAACCATGAGTCATGATATGTACAGAAAGAAAAGTCGAAAAGAACGAAAGTCTTCTAAATAAAAATGAGCATGAAGGGAGCATTATATATACTCATGAACAAAACGTACTGCAAGTCACTGCCTTTACAATATAAGCCTATATATAAATTAAGTGAGGACTTTGTTAATTACTACCCAAAACAGAGTTTTAAAATCACAATATTAAGCACGTGCAAACGATTTTCTGAACAACAGAATCTATCAAATGCATCGAACTATATTTGTTTTAGTGATTATCGGACAGTGTATATGTACAATTGCATAGGAAGTGACATGCAGCAGTTTTGTTCAGTTCTACTGCATACTTTGTTGGAGACAAACATCCTTAAACGCTGTAGTTGTCTTCCAATCAACTGCACTAGTCCTCTAATCAGATTTCTAAATCTATGGGATACAACTATGAATAAGAAAAGAGCAATCGCTAAAGAAATTCCACTAATAAGGAATACACCGCGGATGTCGTAGAGGTCAATCGTATTGGGATCTTTATTATTAATATCCTCATCAGACATGAGAGTTGTTTTTCTAAGAAACCAGATCTTCTCCATCTCTATAAGCTTTTCTTCCTGTCTCAGACGTTCAATTTGCCTTGACACATCTTGAACCAATTTCGAACCTTTAGGGAAAACCTGGAATGCCAAAAATTGACTACAAATTAATAAGCTGATAAACAAGCTCTATAGATTCAGACTGTGAGTGCTTCAGATGCTCAACCAAACAAGCATGATTATAATCAAATATGCTAAAACTGTTTTGGATTTAGCTCAATTTGTGCACAGTAGATTAGTAGCAAACTAAAGACATGAATGGTCGGTGATTTGGAGACAAAGAAGGCTGGAGCCATAACAGTGTCTCCCATATTTTAGAAGCTGAATACTTTGTAGCATCCGATCTAACGTTCTAGAACATTATATGTTGGAACATATTGCATTCCCAATCTGGGATTACCCTCAACATGCCTTTATGTGGCGTCCAAATGAGCCGGATACATGAGTAAATGACACAAAACATGTTTTCCAGTGACCTGTGGAGGCCTGCTCTAATACCATAAGAAATTAGGTCCAACAGAAAACCAAATGGTAATAGATGTACAGGTAGTCTAGGACGTAATATGTTGCAACACAAGGCTTTACATTTTCAGATTCCTGAATCGTGATTAGTCTTACAAAAGCTCCCTTCATATTAGCAGATGCATCAACAAATGAATTAATGTGTTAAAGTGACTAGTAGGGGAGAGGTTACTCACAAAGGCAAAACCATTGGTGATAGACTTGGTTTTAATCATCGAGTAGTCAGCAGAATAGTTTGCGAGGAAGATGTTGATGTATGGAACCTCGTCAATAACCCCAGAAACACCATTATGCTTGCTTCCTTTTGATAAAGCAACAAAATACTCCTCACTTGAACGATATGGCTTAAGCCCTTTGAAATTCAAGTTCACTATAACTCCTAAGGAACCCGATTGGTAACCTATATAGTTTCCCCTTGAGTTTAACTGTATCTGTTTGACTGTCATCATTGATGCTAGAGTTGCAGTGTAAGTCGACGTCAATATAAGCACTAAAAACACCCATATGATCACTACAAACTTTGCCAAATTATTTGACAACTTCTCCGCTGCAGAATGAACAAGAAAGTTTATATGTCATGTTCTTTGCTAGCATCTATAGAACAAATGTTAGAAAACAAGCATAACGTAATTATTGAAGCTTACTGAGCACCACAAGAGCAACTAAGAATCAACTTAATCAACTTGCAAACAAGATTTTAATATAAGAACATACAGCAATCACTCGACAGGAAGACTTGTATATAATTGGAATAACTCAGATACAGCACTTACTATAAGTGAACCCAAGAGAAGAGAAGGAGAACCAGAATACTGTTCCAATTTGTTCTGCTGCTGTGCCTCGGAAGTTTTCATTAGTAGGATGCTCAATTATCCAGACAACAAATCCAGTAAGGATAAAGAAAGCAGCAGTTGTTATCCAAAGATATTTTGAAAGTGGTTTAAAGAAAATCCACATGTTTTCCTTGGCATTTGGTACCAACATTCCCACACCTAAGTCAGTATATGGGATTGTAAAATCAACATACTGAGATCTGTTCTCTGTGATAGTAACATCTCCAACAACAGCATCGAATTTCTAGGGTATCGATCCACAGGTACGCCCAATATGCATGTGGCAGGAAAGATCTATAAATTAGAAATTTCTATACAACGAAGTAACTGAAAGAAGACATGCAGTAATGGATAGAGATGATCAAAAATCCTTGATTGGAAGAAAGCATCTAAATCTCAGTGTCAGCATATGTAATATACTACAGATATACTAAATATAGCAAAATAAATTAGCAAGCAATTAAAGAGATCATATGTATTGGCCAAAAAAATAATGTCTCCTCCTGTTAAGTTTTGTCAATGGATTGTACCGCTTCATATATTTAGATTGCATGGGTATGCAATACATGCATATTAACACGTTAACAAATGAGCTAGTAATAGTAAGTTAAAGCATGTGTACCTTGAGATAAACCTGGTAAACAAGATCATTATAAGTCCCTGCAGAATTTCCATTGGCATCCTCAAATGGAATAAACTCGTATTGCACTTCATACGGCAAAGCTCCAATTGCAGCTTTAAATACATCTATAGAAAAGCCAGTGACATGAGTTGTGTTGGTTTCAAGATCATGCTCGACACGAACAAGTTCCTTGAACCCGAATCTCACTGGAACACCAATTCTTAGTTTAATTGTTTCACTACTACTCAATTCCCTTTTGGATCCTCCAGGCCAGATGACTCTTTCAAGATCAATTGTAGAAGCTAAATTTCTCCTACTATGAATAAGCTGCTGATAGGATGACCCTTTTCCGGATTTTACTTCTTCTTTGCAAGGCCAAAATCCAATCCTTTTGATCTCACCTTTTCCAATAACATTAACTATCTCAAATGGTTCTGATGGAATCAGTTTCCCATTCACATATTGAATTTCACCACTTAAACCTTTAAATCTAGTCTGCAACATCTCATTAAGAAGCACAGCTCCATCTTTGGAGGATCTAGTAGAATTTTTAAGCCTTGCTCTTTCAACTGCTTCTGCTAGAGCCCAAGTTGCATCATATGCCCAGATCCCATCTGCACTCAACTCCCGAATCACTTCCATATTTGGATCCTCCATGTAAAACTTCCTCCTCAATCTTGTTGTAAGACTGTGAAGGTTTATTGATGCTGGAATAGACGACTTGAAACCCAGCACTCCTTGCATTGACTCGATAACAGATAAATTCATGGCTTGCAATAAATTCATGCTACTCGAAGTCACAATCCAAGCATACCCTTCACTCATCATCCCTAACTTATTTGCAATTAAGAAAAGGCGTGGTGCAAGCAAATGTGACACATGCACCACAAATACCTTATTAATCTTCAATCTCGTCAGCTTTTGGAGTTCTTCAATGATTTCTTCATTTGATGAGGAGGAAGCAATATTGGAACTCTTGTATGAAACACTCCGATGTGTGATCTCTTGGAAAGAGTTGGATAATGATGGAATGAAGTCTTTCTCATATTCTTTGTTATCATATAAAATTATAACGTCCCTCCATTTGAATACTTCAATAAGCGCACTGATTCCCCTAACTTCAGCAGCTTGATCACTGCGCATAATCTCAACAAGGAAAGGATATTTATTGTCAGTCAGAGGACGAGAAAGAGACATTACAGGCAGTTTGGCCGCTTCTCCTAATTCTGCCAAAAGGTTTGCTTCCGCTCTTGTTTGTGCACCAATTATTGATTCCACTCTGATGTTTTCCAAAAGACCAAGGGCTGAATCGAGTAACAAGTAATGATTAATTAGAAATAGTCGAATCCGGAAATGGAAAGATATATTTCACTTACACCTTTGTACTTAATAAAGATTGTTGAGCATTTAATTCACACCTACTGTTGTAAATATACATGTGCTTATATATAGGTGGTAGTAATTACCATTTCCCAACAATATAAACGACTGAATTAACTCCAAAGGTGTTGAAACTTGAAACACAATAGATTGTTAGAAAGAATGAATGGCTCACCAGCTGACAGAGCAGGCAGACGTTCACCTTTGGAATCCTTACTGTGGAGAACTACTTTTGTGCTGTAGTTATCATGCAGATGATAAAAATCAGAGAGGGCCATTGATATGCAGCTGAGAATAATCTTTCCTTCTCTTGATCCCATATCGAGAATAACACCGACGTGAACGTGATCTTCAACAACAATAGGATTAATAACATTATTTGTTTTTTCAATATCAGCACACAGCTGACCAATGAGGCAACAGAAGGTCACAAAGGCCAGGATCACTGTTTGCCTCAACCCTTGAAACTCCATATTGATCACCAACTTAATGTAATAGCAGCTCTGGATATATGCATATCCTCTTGCTTAATTGTATAGTTAGATTTATATGATCATTCGAGGAAGGTACTTTGAAAGGTTGACCAAGCCATGTTAACATAATTAAAATGCGGATATTACAAGGAAATAAAGTCAATACCCTGTTTTGCAAGCATGTTCTGGCATCAAATTATTAATATGAACTTATATGACTCCGAGGTTAGACAGGAAAAATTCCCAAAGCTACTCACATAAAGGCGAAGAAGACTATGAGGATACCTGTGAAAAACTCATCGAGTAGTAAATGACGAGAATGCTCCAACAAGATTACGCTTGACAATGAGGATTTACACCTGTTAATTTTGTTAGTACCAGGCAGCAGTCCATTTTTGCTGTAGAACCAGGCGGTCAATTTTGTATTAACAACAGAAGAAAATTTAAAACAGTATAGAAGTCACAATGCCTGTCCACAAAAGACGTTGGAGCCACAGTGCAAGACTAAAATACCAGAGACACTGCCGATTTGTTGAGGTTGGAGAGTTTTTGTCCGATACACAACTGTATTTTTTTTTTTAAAATGATAGTGTTAGAAAAAGTCAAAAACAATATAGGCTGGAGCCACTAATCGACTACTTATAACGAAGTCAACCAAAGAGGCTGAACATGACTTCCACTGTCTAGAAGGACAAATGGACAATATAGGAGTTCTGAAATCTCTGGCGCACCTCGCGGTGAGTTCTGCATATTCCGAAGGGTTCAAACTGCTACATAACATAAGCAGCCCAACAAGCAGAAGAAATACCCTACAGACATCATGGCAGCTCCCCCAACCTAAACCCCAAACCCCCTCCCCACTTTTAGAGCTTCGCAGAATCCGCTAAATTTTACAACTTCTACTAGTTACAGACCTCTACAAGTTCCTGTTATGTTCCGGGTACATTATGAACCCAACTCACTCATCTTTTCTTATAAATAGCCACAAAAAAAAAAAAAAAAAAATATTCGTGATTTAGTAGGTTTATTCAGATTTGATGCCTTTCAGAGTCCTATTTTAGTAGTAAACAGACAAGATTACCCAATCTCAGAAACAGTAAACTTAAATAACAAAGATAATTCCAAACAGAGAGCTTAACCAAAATATGTTTTCTTTTTCAAAACTCATTCTTTCAGCAAGAAATAGAACCAAGCGTGCACACTGTATATATGTCAGGTTTCTTAATCAACGTTGGGGGAAAAGGTGCGGATCAAACTCTTGCAGCCCAAAGGGATACATATTATGCCACTGAAGCTAATAGCCCCCTCAAAGACAAGAGCTCCATGCTGCCCAAAAAGGGACACCAACAAAGAAATAACCAGCAAGCAAACAAATTGCTGCAGATACTAATCCTCATTGTAATCTCTAATGGGTAACCTAATGCGTATGCAAAAGAGGCTGTTACTAGGTACGATTAGTGTTCTCCACCTATTCAATCGATGCAATTATTGCAAATTACAAGTATCAATTAGAGAAAGAAACAGAGTCACACTTTCGACACATAATCAGCAAGGAAACCATGTGCTAATGCGATCAAGCCACTACTGCATAGCAAATATAAGTAATGATAAGTCCAAGTAAAGAGCAAAGCACCCACAAACACAACACAATGCAATCTGAGCTTGTTAATTGGTTTCCCCAAGTAAAAATTATTATCATCGAACTTTTGGTTTTTCATGTCTCTGAATTGCTCCCACTAAACAACATGATTTTATATCCTCAGCTAAAACAAGCCTACCGAAATTCTCAATCACCAAAATTGCTAACAATTAGATGTGAAAATTGATCAAAACAACATTACTATTTTCCGATTAGTCTAACCGGCTATTGCTTCCCACCGGAACTCTCCTCCACCTTAGAAGCTGGAGCCTTTTCGTTCTCCAATTCTATAACCACCTCCTTCTCCTTCTCCTTCTCTTCCTTCTTTTCCTTGTCGAGTTCCTTGATGGCTTCTTCCTCGGCGGCCTTCTCCGCCCTGAGAATGGGCTCGTAGTAATCGGAATGTTCCAGCATACACGTCCTGAGAGCGGAGGTGAGGTCGAAGCACTTCTGAGCAATGTCCTCGTTCGTCTTCTCCGCCTCTTCAATGCAGTTTTCCCAAGCTACAAAGCTCTCTTTGCACCCGCCGCCTTTCATGTACAAGCAGAACCCGCACTCCCCCTTCTCCTCATCTTCCTCCTCCTCCTCCGATTGGACTGCATCGTCTCCCTTGGGCTTCGCCGCCGCCGATTCTTCTTCGGAGGGTTTTGTGTCCGATTGGGGCCGCGGCGGGGGTTGGTCTTCCGATTGGGGTTTGGAAGCCGAATCGGACATGGAGACGGAGACGGAGGAGGGAATTGAATCGGTCTTTGGTGGGGGAGACGCCTCTGATGAGTCTGGTGCTGGTCTGTCGATGGAGTTGGAAGCACCCATGGCTGGCTGCTCTAAAACCTAAGGTTAGGGGTTTGGGAGATTTGCCGGGTCGGGTCAGGTTTGAGGTGCAGGCCTTGTTTGGGCCTAAGATGGGTTTAACCCAAAAACTGGGATTTCAAAACTCTAATTCCAGGGGTTGCTGATGGCAGAAAATCAAAGCCTTCTGGTTCAATCGCGCCGCGACCGTTGCGTTTTTTTGTTTCTGGTTGGGTCCAAAGAGGTTCCTTCTTGGTTGAAGGTGTTTAAATTGATCTGGGTTTTTTTCTTGTTGATCAAGCCAGTTTATTTTTTTTTTTTTTTTTTAATCAAGGGGACATGCATCAAAATCAATGTCGGGAGCAAAGACCGACTTGTTTTACAAGTAATCGTTTACTCGATACAAATGTTTCATTTGATTTTTTATTTTTATTTTTTGGAGTAATGTTTCATTTGATTTTTCATTAAAAAAAATACATATATATATAATTTTATTTTTTAATTAAAAAAAACGCCGACAAAAAAACATCGACTTGTGTAATGCATGTAAAACAGATGTGGACTAACTGATTCTGGTAGCATGTACAAAACGACATTTTATTCAAAATTAATTGATAATGGGTGGAGAAAGAAAAACAATATATCATCATTTTGCATGTAAACATGCCAAAATTCCATTAGAGCCGCTCCCGAAAATTTGGAGCTGAGAAATCCAAAATTCTAGGGCCTCGTGTAATAGGGTGACGACGACCTCTGAGTATTTGCCTGCTTTGGGTGTCCTCTGGTGGCACTCTCTTCGGTGTGAGGCTAGGGGTGAGTCAAGGCAGCTTCCTTCTTGTGTGGGATAGGTTTCGTGTTGGCGTTAGCTCTAGTTTGTGCAGTGCTAGTCACAGAGGCGGAGCCACGTTAGAGCACGGTGGGTCCCGTGCCCTAGCAAGATTTAGTATAAAATCTTTCTAGTTTGATATTACCATTGATAGCTGGTTTGCTGTAGTGGTAGAAGCCTTTTTGCATGTGGATGTGGTCCTAGGTTTGAGTATCGCTAGCAACATTAGTATTATCGCTAGCAACATTAGTATTATTCTTTCTTCTTTTTTTCTTCAAATAATAATATTATTCTTTCTATTGACGGATTGACCATTGAAACTATTCTTTATTATGATTTTAAATTCATATATAAATTATACTTCCATTATGAAAAATTTTCTCAAATCTAAAAACTATAAGTTTGATTAATAAAATATGTAATTTTATAAAAATATATTGTTCGTAATATTATTTTAATTTTTTATCTTTATTAAAATTTTGAATTTTTTTTATTTTATAACTATAGAGTGCCCCACTGATCTTAAAGTTCTGGCTCCGCCACTGGCTAGTCATCGCAGTCGAGGACCCTACATTGTAGGCGTCTGGTTTTGATCTGAGGACTCGGCATTGCAGGCGTCTGGCTTTGATCTCTCGATAGTGTAGAGATCAGCGCCATTTGATCAAGTTGCCAGATGAGGCTTTTGGTTTGTGATCGAAGGCTCGGGTTGTTGCAGGGATGGCCACCATGGTTTCCCGTATAGGGAGACCACCGGACTGATCAGGTGGTGGCAAGCGGCTTCTCTCAAGGATCAAATCTGGTTGGCTTGGGTGTTGGGGCCGAAGGATTTGGGTAGTGGGTGTTTGGGCCTCTACCTTTCTAGGCTACAATTCTGTAGTCTAGTGAGCTGGGCCTACGCTGGTCTAGTTCCCCTTTGTTCTCTCTCACTTGGGTTGAGCGTGGTTTGGGCCTTTCAAGATGCGGCATGTCCTACTCTTAGCCATGTTCTTGTTCCTAGCTAGAATGTTGTTGTGGCTGTGTTGACTATTGCAACGTACACCAAGAGGATCTTAGGCGTCAAGATGTTCATGACAATAGTTTCATTTTAGGGCAGTGTAGGAATCGGGAGTTTTTACTTTCTGCATTTAGTTTTTTTTTTTTACATTTTCCTTTATGATTTTAATCTTTTTAGAGTTTCCGTTCTGGATTTTAGTCGTTTTAATAATTGAGCATCGATTTGTAATATAAGAGGTCTTCGCACTCCTCAAGCTTGACTGAGTGAGGTTGTATATATGATTTATATCAATAGATATGTCTTCTGTTGCCCTAAAAAAAAAATGACATTTGGTGGAGAGGATCTAAATGTCGTATGCAAGATGCCAATTATTCGTTGTGGGAGAATACTCCACATTCTTGACAGAGATAGCATCCCTCTTGTTTGAACCCAAAATAACATTTTTTCCCGACAAGGAGGACTCGAGAGAAACCGGGCCAATATCGGTGGCCCAAGCTATATATTTTCGACAAGTTCGAAATATATTGTTTAGAGGCTAAATACAGCCTACTTGGAGATCAAGTAATCTTAAGACAAATCGTGATCTTATTGATTTACTAGTAATTATCAAGATATTGATAATTAATGTTGATTTACTTGGCTGCGGAGACGGAGCATATTTGACAAGATATCTTACATTAAGGTTGGAGTCCTGGTTACGTGCATGTTTTTGGTTAGGATTCTCATGGCTTTAATCAATTAAGGAAGCTTTCAATTATCCTTCATGATCCTTCAGCACCAATATATGTGCAAGTATTCAAGCCTCCCATGAAATTAAGGAGTATATATATGATTGTTAAATGGTGGGCCAATTGAGGAAGAAGCCAAGATTCCCATGCAATTAAGGGGGACGTGCAGGCATGAACTCTTATTGATTAAGGTATGCATATACCTTTGCATGGTGAGACAATTAAGGGATAGCATGGTGGGCCATCATTCATCAACCAATCATATGTAAGCGACCAAATGCTTGCCCATGCAATTAATGATTGTAGAGTCCCCGCAAGGACTCTTTGCGAAGCCGCCAAGAGATATATATGCAATTAATGCATATCCTGCCGCATCCAAGAGGAAGATTACGTCCAGGATTCTAAGAGGCAAGTAATCCTTGCCTACATTCTAGCGGCGACAGAGTTAATCTTTTATTAACTACGATAGACATTAAAACTATTAAGAGTTTTGATTTGATTCAAGGCCAATAACTGTGGCCTAAAATATAGTATTTCATTCCTCTTAGGAAAGTGAATCTGCAGTAGCCTATATATAGAGGCTAAAAACGATACAGAAAAGGACGGCTCTCAAATCAATCAATCCCAGCGATTACAAAGCCTCCCCGGAGCAAACCCTCAACCTAGTTGAAACTCGGTGACCGCCCGTCAGTCCTAGTCTCCTCGCGAGCCGACTGTCAGTCTCACCAGATCAACCAGGCGACCGTACTTCCAGTCCCAGTCTCTCCAGGAGCCGACTGCGAGCACAACCGCTACTGTTACTTCCAGCGAAGCAAGGGTAACGCCCTCGCAACCCAGCGAAGCTAGAGTCACGCTTTAGCAAACCCGTGCTTCTCTCAACTTCCCAGTGATTGCTCTGCTTAGTCTACAACACTAAGTATCGATTCGGTGAACGCAAAGAGACCACAAACAAATCCCTTACCCGCGTAAGGCAAAGAAGTCCTTTTCCGAAAGGCAAGAAAAGAACCCTGTGACGAGGTTGGTGCTCTCCTCGTCCACAGCGCTTGAAGAAGAAGTCAGGTCACGGGACTACCCCAACGACTGCACCCCGCGGTGCTGGCACGCCTGCGCAACTACTCGCCCAAAAGAGACTGTTTGCACACCAGCTGGTTTTGGAGCCAAACACCTCTCTCTGTGTTGCTGGCGACGTTCGTTGACTCCGATCATCATGGGGAAGACATGTTGTATGGAAGCTGCCCGCAAGATGAAGAACCACCGTAGAAGGCAAAAATGAGTTGACAAGTCATACAAGAAGTCACATCTTGGAAATGAGTGGAAGAAACCATTTGCTGGATCTTCACATTTAAAAGGCATTGTTCTTGAGAAAATTGGTATAGAAGCTAAGCAGCCTAACTCTATCATCAGAAAGTGTGCTCGAGTTCAGCTTATCTAAAACGTAAAGAAGATTGCTGCCTTTGTGCCAAATGATGGTTGCCTGAACTACATTGAAGAGAATGACGAGGTGCTCATTGTTGGATTTGGTCGTAAGGGGCATGCTGTTGGTACTGATATTCTTGGAGTTCGTTTCAAGGTCGTGAAGGTTTCTGCGATATCACTTTTGGCACTCTTTAAGGAGAAAAAGGAGAAGCCAAGATCTTGAGCTTCCCATTAGATGTTCCATCTGTCTATCACTTTTGGCTCTCTTCATTTAGTTTGGGTCTTCGGAATTTTGAGTACATATATTTGTCCTACATGCTTGTGCTCAATTGTCTCATGTTTTACGACAAACCAAAATCAGTCTATTTTAGTAGCTATTTCTTAACTAAGGGATGATGACAGTTATTTTCTCCCAAGTTCCCTAAAATGTCGATTAGTGCTTGAGTATGAGACTTTTTCTTATTACTTAATCAAGTATTAATCGACATTTTAGGGAACTCAATTTTGGTTGAGTGACATGGAGTGGTTGGCCTTTTTTTCTCCCACGAACTGAAGCCCTGTCACCCTGTGGACACGTAGGCTTGATGTTTAATTACCATTTATGTACGAGCTGCCAACTAGGGCATCTATATATTCGACTATTTATCGTACTAATTTTCAAGTCATAATATCATTGAACTCGATCTGATCTTCATTATCACTGCCCTTGAAGGGAAACATCTATGAATCAAAACTCACACATCTGTGTTCGACATCTAAAGTGCAGTACGGAGTTCTGCAACCCCATGACTATCTTCTTAAAACAGCTACAAGCTAGTATCAAAAACAACACTGAGCAAGAAAACCCACCCAGAAACTAAGGCAAAATGGACCAGGCAAATGGTTTAGAACATTATTGTACGAGCTGGGGCATCTATATATCATTTACTAATTTTGAAGTTATAATAATTGAACTCTGATCTTCATTATCACTGCCTTTAAGGAAAACATGCGTCACTAAAACTATAAAGTACGGTGTTCTGCAACCCCATAACCATCTTCTTAAAACAGCTACGACTATCAAAAATAACCTTCAACAAAAAGCACGAACTACACCCTGAATTCAGGGAAAACAAAAACAATGAAATCCTGACTCCCTTTAATTGATGATCGTTGATCTTAGGAACACAGAGGATAATCCACTGGCGGTGGCTCTATTGATTGCAGCTCCCCAACTCCATTGTCCACCAAGAAAACCATGGCCAAACCCCAGTTGATATGAACATCCAAGTGACAATGCATCATCCAAGCACCTATATATTTGGGTTAAATAGGCATGTGTGAGTATTAAGTCATTGAATTCATATATTTATGTAACCCAAGATTGTTAGGAATTGTCACCTGGATTGTCAGCTACAAATCTGATGACTGCCCAACCATTTACGGGCACCGCGACCGTGTTCCTTAGAGGTGGATCAACAAGATTAAACATTTTAGTATCCGTCTTGGGGTTGAAATTTCCAAAACCCTCTGCAAGGATGTAGAAATCATAACCGTGGAGATGAATGGGATGGTTCTCGGGTGTGACAATACTTGTGTCTTGTAACACCACCTGCACTCTAGACCCGTACTTCAACTTGTATCCCTTTGTTCCAGAACTGGGTTGCCAAAGCGAGCGGCTGACATTCCCAGTGTAATCAAACTTCCGTGGTGGGTTGGCTGGAAAATCATTAGTGTAAACTCCAGGAATGTTTTGCTGGTAAGCTTGGAGAATTGACATGTTGTTTGGAAGCACAAATGAGACATTGTTCATGCTAGCAGTGAAGCGTGTGCCATTGGGGCCTTGGCACCTTCTAGATCGAAAGTGCTTGGGGCATTTGTTGAGTCCGAGGCCGATTGTGAAGAAGAGGTTCTCGTCGATTTCAGTTGGGACTTCGACTTTTCTAGGGCTTCTGAAGCTCTTAGTGAAGGCAGATGCTGTGTTTGTGTCATTGAAAGCTGGCAGCTTTGGCATTATGGGTTTAATTACTGTTTTACCCTTGTTGCAAGTAGTTGCGTTGCAACGAACGGACTTGTATTCAAGAATGGCTGTGGTGGTGGTGTTATCAAATGCAGCATTTTGTGCACTGAAATAGGCACTCGCCGCCAAGTAGTATCGAGATGGTG
>BDJD01002515.1:29775-53858 GCA_002564525.1 Rosa multiflora
TTGGCGACGGAGAAGAAAAGAGGTTGGTTGAGGGCGGCATTTATCACTCTTAGTAGGTTGGTCTCACCAGAGTCTATTGGAACTATGACGGTGCCTGCATGCGTAGAAATAATAAGTTAAGAATTATAATAAGTTGCATTTCATCTGTTAAACTTTCTAGTACTTGATTTCGTAACTCTATCATGATTTATTTAGAATATAATGGGAGTTTGAATCAAACCTTTGCTGGAGCAACTGTAAAGATCTCCGGGTTGACCGTTAATGGTATATGCGTTAGAAACATTTGGAGCTGCTCCTGTGCGAGTCGCCCTCCTCACCACGTCAATAGGGTTACCATCCCACCACTCACCAAGAAGAAGTGTTGCTTGACGATTCGGTTTAGTGAATGGATACGAGTCTCCTTGTTTCGGATGAATAATAAGTGCTCCATACACGGTGGCTCTAAGCCATGAGCTATGAGCGTGCCACCAGAGAGTACCTTCTTGACCTTGGACTGTAAACCGGTAGGTGTAACTCCTACCTGGTCTAATAGGACATTGAGTAACAAACTCAGGCCCATCCGCCCATCCGGTTCTCATTTGCCGAATGCCATGCCTGAAGTGTATACATTTTCATGTCAATAACTGATAATGTCATGCAAATATATTATGTGGTTATTAACCGAACTCGTTACTGTAATTCGGGTTCGATCAGATATATTTACCAGTGAATGGTGACATTATATCGAGCTTTGTTAGTGACTTTGACGACCAGAGTGTCGCCATTGTTTACTTCCAAGGTCGGTCCAGGGAACTGTCCATTCACTGTGATGGTGTTGTGGGTCTTGCACAGCCTCTTCACTGGTGTTGCTTGGATCTATATTAGTTCCATTGCACGGTTAATTAGTATCTGAATAAGAAGGAAAAGAATAGAATGAACTACATCATAGAAAAAGAACTTACAACAAATTCATGGTGGTGAGCTTTGGGATCGGCCAAGGTCGACATTGCCGATGAAGCAAAGAGAAGGCAAAGGCCTAGTAGGAAAATGCTACTGAGTGCCTCCATTGAGAACTAGCTGGCTTCGTATGCTTTGCTTAAGCTTTAGCTTGAATATCGAGATATTGGATGAGTGAGTGACAAAGTGATAGATGGGGGATGCTTTTATATATGGGAAAATACAGGTTTGTTGTTTGAGGTTGGAATGCAGATTACGTTTTTGATTGATAAACTTAATTAGTTCAACTCTTTATGAGTAGTTGTTGCACGGTTGCACCCAGCCACCCACTCGCCTATGCTACCGATTAAGATCGATCAATAATGAAGGTTTGCTTTACAAGTCTTCTTTCTGATTGAATTAATGAAGTTCTTTAGGATTTTCCCGTATTTGACCGCTGTTCGTTTACACGCACAAATCAATCATCCATTAATTCTTCTTATATTATTCATTTTTTATGGAATTATTCTTGCATGTTTATTTATTTAAAATAGAAATATAACCTACAAGTTCATGGTGTTATTCATGAATTAATTATATTATCATCATCATGTTCTTGTTGTCAATATGCTGACTAGTGTATTTGCAAGTGCTTCGTTAGCTTTGATACTATTGAGAAATTGTGCGGATCGGAAGATGGCGTAGTATTTCATACTGATTATGAGTATTTG
This sequence comes from Rosa multiflora, assembly GCA_002564525.1. Classification (NCBI taxonomy): domain Eukaryota; kingdom Viridiplantae; phylum Streptophyta; class Magnoliopsida; order Rosales; family Rosaceae; genus Rosa; species Rosa multiflora. The sequence goes on from BDJD01002515.1 coordinate 31,422, forward strand.
TTGAGACTACCGAGAACACTTGAACTTAACAGCCAGTAAAAATGGGTAATTCTTGAAAATTATTCTATACACCAACGGTGTAAATGACTCAATACTTTTAATATGGTCTCAACTCTTGATATTTATAATTAAAATTTTATTAATTACCTAAGAGTGTATTTAATATAATCTAACTATCCATTTATGTCGGTGCAAGTGCACGTCGGTGCACTGAATCCTCCCTTGTATTTCTTGTGGTTATGACCTTTTTAGCTCATCTGTATGTAACTATTAATTTTCTCAGGAATTAATTGTTGTCTCCCTTAATGTATTCTTTCTAAATGGTTGAATACTGAAAGTTTTTATCTCTCTCAAAAGAAAAACAAAAAACAAATTAAAATCTCTTGTAGGTCCAAAAAGGAAAAGGAATTGAAATGGCTGAATTAATGGTTTTGGTTTGTCATAAAGTAATATCTAACCCTTACAGTTAAACCAAATAATGAAGAACTAGAATATATAAAGAGTTGGATCGATCTCGTTAGGTAACTATAAACTAAAATAATGGTCAATTTAACAACCTAATTTACCGTTAAGGTACAATGTTTATGTAGTCCACAACCTATGAAGGTCACGATCGAAATGGGAGTCTAGTCGGTAGACAATATTGTTTGATGGTTGGTTTAAGTCATCTCGATCTAAAATGGAAGGTTTGATTCGTCCACCAATAACACCAGCATCTCTAACTGCTATTCTGTTAGAACTTACCTAAACAGGTAGCTTAACTCGAGTTGTAGTAGTAATTCTGTTATATATGAATTAGGTAGCCAGTCACTGGGATACTCACCCATATTTTTGTAATGTTCTTTTCTTTCTCTCCTCTTTTTCCTTTAATTCAAAGAATACACGGAAGACTAGAGATCAAAAGTCATAGTTAGATAGTAAGTGACTAAGACTACATTTTAGGAAACTATAGAAGGATATGTTGGGAATTACAAAATGATTATGTCGGGATATTATGTAAATCCAGCAAACAAGATCTCTGCCCCTCATAAATTGTTTGGAAAAAAAAATAAATAAAGTTTGACATGATTATGTGACGCAAAGCTTCCATAATCATTTTCTTTCTACTCCATCATTTTTCTTGCCCATGTGTGGTAATAAACAGTACAAGGCTAAGAATAAATAAAAACAATTGCGACACTATTTTCTTCCAATTCAAATTTGCTCACCACTTTTATTTTGCGGTGACATCAGCACTGTATTAAAACTTGTCACGTCATATAGAATTAATTGAAATTATTTTTTAATAAAACATCATGATTAACTATAATTATGTTTTATAACACATGACAGTTTTGTATTGAGTGGTGAGCAAATTTGAATCCCTTTTCTTCTTCAAACTTGCCTCGTCATAGGATTTGTAGGATAGGAACCGACGCCAGTTCAGAACCCCTATTAGCTTCTTTTAAGATGAACTTCAAACTTCTATTTAACTAATTAAGGGTGACATTTTCTGACTTTTGCACTTGTTTTGGAGATTAACGAAGGGGAACCTCAGAAAAGTCCAATTTCCAACATATGGTGATATATAAACCCTGCAAGTTTCAAGGGCTGTGGATCTAATGCCGCTACCCTTTAGCACCATGCATGCCGATTGAAAAAGTGGTTGGTTTCATTTCATTAAGTACATGTCATGACTCCAACATCCTAGCCGTGATGTGCAAGGACAGAAAAATATGAGACAACTGTACTAGTGGTACTACAAGTGAAATGAATTTGTGAATCTCCATGATATCAGTTTTTTGAAGCTGAACATGGCTAAATAGGTAACTTGGGAAATTAGCATACATGTTATTAATTACAAGCAAAATTTATAAATAAGTGATAACTTTGTCAATTACTGTTGGAGAGGAAAGATTACACATTGAAATAGTGACAAAGATAATATTAACTTACAAGTGAGTGGCTCTTACCAAATTGTACCGAGACTTTTTATGATCAAAACTCAACACTTCTGGACATTATTAGTATAACGGTGAGCCACGGGCCACGCTTATGGCTGTTTAACATGGTATCAGAACGGGTCGCTCTTCAATTATGACACCATCATAGACCTAGATTTGGGTTCATTCATTAATTGATTCACCAATCTTTTCTCTAATCATGGACCAAGTTTGGGTTCATTAAATTGGTCATCAGAAGTTTCCGATTAGATTATTACCAAGTGTTCAATGTGGGTCTTGGATTATTATGTGATTGGTCCAGTCTCTAATATGGGACTTGTGACCCGATTTTCAAGTGAAATTGAGTTTGTCAATTAATTCCACGTGCATACCTAGAGCTAGGTTACACGCATGAGGGGGCGTCTTGGAAAGGAAGGATCCCACATTGAAATAGTGACAAAAGTTATATTATCTATAAGTGGGTGGTTCTTACCAAATTGTACTTAGGCCTTTTATGATCAAAATCCAATACCTAACGGGTGATTAAGTTATGATAGTATTTGTATAATGGTGGGCCACGGGCCATGTTTGTCGCTGTTTAACAATTACAACCCAAAAATCCCAATCTAATTAGTGTCAAAAATTTACCACGAAGGACTTTCTACACAATAGAATCTGTCAGAGGAGCCCTTAATATTTTTACTAGTGGTTAGTCGATAGCATATATGACAATGAATTGCATCTTGCATGCAGTTTTGCACAATTCCATATTGCATACTACGTAGGAGAGGAACATCCTTAAACGGTGCAGTTCTATACGAATCTGCTGCATTAGTCCTTGAACCAGATTTCTAAATCTAATGGATAAAAATATGAATAAGAAAAGAGCAATCGCTAAAGAAGCTCCACTAATTAGTAAGGAACAGGCCACGAAAGTCATAGAGGTTAATCGTATTGGGATCACTCTGGATTCTATCCTCATCAGACATGAGACTTGTGTTTTCACGAAACCAGGTATTTTCCATCTATATAAAACTTTCCTGCCTGTCTCAGACGTTCAATTTTCCTTGACACATCTTGAACCAATTTCGAACTTTTAGGGAAACCTGCATCCAAAAATGGACAAAATATTAATCAGCTTAAGAGTAAAACTCTACAGTGCTTCAGACAATCAAATTATAGAGGCAAACTATCGACACACATTCCAGGAAATAGGAACATAGAGAATTGCCGTGTGGGACTACTCCATACACGTAGGGATCAATTGAGCTAGAAATGTAGGTACAGAACATGTCTATCATCACCTGGGATTTGTTAGAACTTTGTTTTGAGTTTATGATTCCACATTGGAAACAAGTCTCATGTTAGAGTACTTTACAAGTGTGCACACAATACCCATATTAAATGGATAAGTTCAAAGGCAAGACTCATATCTTCACAGAAATTACCAAACTGTGTGAGTTATACTCACCACCACAGTCATGTCTTAGTTTCTTGATCTGTAGGCCACTTTGCTTCTCCACCATTATTTTAAATTTCTTGAACACATTAAATATCTCTGATTTGTGCCTCAGGAAATATAACCAGACTATTCTTGAATAATCATCCACAAAGATCAGAAAGTACTGGCTGCCGGGACGAGTTGTTGCCTTCATAGGACCACACACATCAGAGTGGATGAGCTCAAAGCTTTTGGAAGCTCTCCATGCCTTCTCTTTTAATTCACTGTGTTGTTTTTCAATTGCACAACCATCACATACTTCTCCAGCTTCTTGAATCGATGGCAGACTGAAAATCATATCTTGCTGCTGTAATTTCTTTAAGTGCTGAAAATTTAAAGGAGCAAGCTGTCTCCTGTGTCATAACCATGATGATTCCATCACATCCACTTTCACTGCTATGAAAGTTGAATATTTCATAATGAGGGGAAATGTCTATTCCCTTACACTCTCACTCTCGCAGGAGGATTCTTGATGTTCATGTCTGCTGCATATATACTGACTATACTTAATTCATTTCTAAAATTGACATATGAGCCATTCTCTATCATCTGACCAACATTGAATAAATTTTGATCGAAACATGAAACCAACATCACTTCTTTGATAAGTCTCCTCCCCTTCTTGGTCTCAAGGAGAGTACATTTCCCACATGTTTTAACCAATTCTTCACTTTTGAAGTCATGGAAGGATCAAAATCAATTAGGATAGACATGTTTGTTGTTGTGTGGTTTCTGCAGTCGCTATCAATGTACCACACATTGTCATTCTATTCAACAGTTGTTGTATGACAAGCATAAAAAGTGTGCCATAACCATCTACTTGTTCTGAGTAATTGGCTTGTTGATTATTGTTGAAGTTATAGTGTTTTTGTATATGCCCAAACATTTCACACTTTGAGCATTTAGGCTTACCTTTGAACCAATAGATACCACTGTGGTATTTTCTACAAACCTTGCACTCTGGCAGAGGAGAACTACTAATGTTAATGCTGTCAGTATTCTTTATTGACATATTAGTCTTTCTATCCCATTTTTTTTCCTTTTCCTTTCCAGTTCTTTTTAAACTTGGAAAAAGCTACTTACATCTTGATTAGAACCACTCTGATTCTCTCTTAAACCAATGTTAAGATATTGAAAAGCACTCTTTGTTTTATTCTTAGCGTGTGTTTCTAATCTCTGATCAAAAGTTTTGAGAGATGTTATAACAGCCTCTTCACTCAAGGTCTTCATATCTTTTGTTTCTTTAATTAATGATTGCAACTATCGTTTCATACTTTTTAGTCAAAAACCGAGAAGAATTTTTTGAACTATCCTTTTCTCTGGGATAACTTCACCGTATGATTTCATTTAATTTACAACAAAACTGAGCCTAGTCAAATATTCTTTAAGAAATTCATCCTTTTTCATTTGGGTATATTCAAAATTCCTTCTTAAAAACTGAAATTTTTTATTTCTCTAACCTTTGTTGTACCTCTGGATTCTTCTTACAAGTAGTGTTTGCTGCCTTCTCATTTGAAATGCGGAATGCATCATCGGTTACTACACCTTGAATCACAGCGACGGCTTTAGCATCCCTTTTCGGATGTTGCTCTTCAAAACCAATTTCTCTGCTGCGGTAAGAGCATCCACGCCCCTGATTTTTAACACAAATAAAAATCGATATATAATCTCATAATTATACTTGCGCGATCGTTCAACCATCAATTCAAAATACATGAAGACATCTTCCCTTTACAGCAAGTACATATTATGCCCTGAACCCACAATTTCAAATATTGACCCACTCCACAGAGTCATATATTACAAAACTTAGGAATTAAATTATCATCACAAAATAAAACGTAAATGTTCCTCAGAGCTTACTACATAGCGGAAGTCATAACAATGGCAAAGCTAACAAAATTTGCTTCCTACCCGTTCAGCTGCCAACAAGCTACCTCAGCTTCAGCCACGATTACCCTAACATGCAGGATTAACCCCTACACCATAGAATGGTGCACCGGGTTTCCACACAACAAAACCAAGTAAGCTTATGAAAGCTCGTATGAGTAACTCATGAACATCAATCAACAACTCACACACATCAGCTAAAGGAAACCATGCAACCATGATTCCTTCTAACCCTCCATAACCTTTCCATCGAAATGACAACATAAATCACCGCTGTGACAATGTTCTATTTGTTAACTTAACCATCAAGAAGCAATTCAAGTCTCATCTAGACAATAAAAGAAGAATACTCTCGGAACTCTCCTTTAAACTACATACTTATGAGTCTCCAGCAACCTCGACTGTTACCCCCATAAGCTATAATGGCAGGCAAACTATAGCTCTACTGAAATCGTAACCACTCGTCCGGCCACGAACGTGATTACCTATTTCCTGCCTTGGTCACCATCTGCGACCTGTCACCATCTGTGACATGTGATGTTCAGACACCGTCTGGTTTTAGAATCAACATCAAGGTCACCATCTGCGACCTGTCACCATCTGTGACATAAGATCTTCAGACCCCGTCTGGTCATAAAATCAAACATCAAGGTCACCATCTGCGACCTGTCACCATCTATGACAAATAATCTTTTTAGACCCTATCGGGTCTTAAAGTCAAACGTTAAGTAAGTCGCACCCGACCTAAAACGTTACAAACATCTAGTTTCGGCTTTCCCAATCCCTGCTCACCATCTGTGACCTTTGGTACAAAGACCAATACATCTAAAATGAGTCACGCTTGACTCAAAAATGTAACATCAAGCTCAATACTTTTCAAACAATAGAAAACATCTTTTTCCACAATATTGTTTCCTGAAAAGTCACATTCAACAAAAAGATGAACACCATCATACATATTATTCATCACAATCATCCACAAGGATATATATATATATATATATATATATATATTTCACTTAAATATATATATACGTAGTCATTCACTTAGGAATGCCTACTAATACAAACTATAGTTTGCAGTTAAATGATTAGCGCCAAAACAATAATGGTAATTCCGTTCATAATGAACCTTGTGAGATTACTCACCTCGAAACTCCCACTGCGTCTTCAATAAAGCACAAAGCCACAAATCCACAAAATAACCGTCCAAAGTACTTCGTCAAGTACCTAATCACATACGGTTCAACTTAGTAACGATTCACATTTGATTTAAGTCTGAAACCCCTGTTTTGAATTAAAATCCCCAAAGTGGCGCCAATCAAGGAAAAACCACATCCGAGACCTCCCAAAGTCTCCGGAATACTTCCACAATCGATGTGTCCAAACCACAAGTTGAATGGAAGCTCGAATCCTCTCGGATCAAATAAATCGACTGGTATGAAACTGTAAAAATCATAACAATTCCATAAGAACTCCAAAATTTGCATATTATATATCAAAACGCTTGTTTCAACGAGTAGAACATACATAATACCAAAAATTGTTCCCTACATGGCCGGAAAACCACCAGAACGCCGCCACAGGTGGTGGTGCACCTTCGCTGGTCAAAACTCAATATTTCACAAAACTCCCAACATTAAAGCTATTCATCTAAGCATGCTTGTGAATTTTCATAACTAGCTCGAAGTCAAAAAACAAGCATAAAGGGTCGAGAACTACCTCACAAGCTTTGGATTATTGCTCAAACTGAGTTGAACCGATTTCCACGTAAATCGATCAAAACAAACACCATAAATCAATCAAAGAGCCTTCTCTGAACTCAACCAAGGAAGCATGAATCCACGAAGTCACCGGAGCTACGTTTTCCGGTCGCGTCCGAAAACACCAACTTCGCCGCCTTGCTGCGCCGTACACGGTGGATATCGCCACTAGAGGATGCCACAAAAACGACCAGACGGAGGAGACGAACCAGCTGACCAAGTTTCAAGGCTAGAGATCACCGGAGCTACGAGTTCAGGCAGGGTCGGATCCTCGGGTTCAGGTCGGGTCAGGCGGAAAACTTTGATTCTGAAGGTGTCGACCGAGAGAGAGAAGATATTTCCGGAAATGGAAATATGAAATAATGAATTCATTTTCTGATTTTCTCTATTTATACTAAAACGGAAACTTCTTCTGATAGCCATTCCAGCATTTCACATGTCCACGAACTCGTATCGACACACTCTACAACTTTCGTGAATGAAGTTTTCCGAGAATCCAAACGTATAAAAAGTCAAACATCACACGACCCCCTAAATTGTGAAATTCGAATAATTACACGTACGAAAACCATTCCACTTCACATACAACCTACGAATAAAGCGCAATAACAATTATTCGTACAACTGGTCCATTATTCATTACCAAAATTAAATAACAGAAATCCAGGTCATCACAAATGCCTCACTTAATCTAGATCCTTATGAACTATTTATGTCCAAAATGCTTGGTATATGACTTTATGGCCCAATGTTTAATTAAAGACTTAAAAAAACTTGAGGCCTCTTAGTCTAAAGTTTGTGCCTAGTGAAATTGAGGACTTTTTTTTGGTTCATTTAAACTTTTGGCTTTCTGACTTTGTTGGGCATGTTTTGTCAATAAAATTGAGGCTTCTAGTTAATGTAATTATAAGTTTTTTTTTTTTGTCATAATGTAATTATTGTTGAAAGAAATTGACTTATATGTGCCTATTCAAACTAGGATTAGTCTCATGATTGTAATAGGAGGGAATATTGTTTAGAATTCCTAGTCCTATTCATAATAATTTTCCTTGTAACATTAGAACATGTACTTTGTAATCCCTATATATAGGGCTCCTATTCTCAATATTGAATACACAATTCTCTCATCAATGTCTCTCGAAATCCCTTATTCTAAAATACGTTATCAGCATGAGTTCTAACCACAAAACAGAAAACCAAAACCGAAACCAACTCCTTCACAAAGCAGCCCCTAGCCCGAGCTAGCCTAACCGTCATCGCAGCTTGCCCCGGGCGCGCCCCTACGCCCGCCGCTGCCTGCTTGCGTGCCCGTGTGCTGTAGCCTTGCACCGCAGCCCCTGCTGCCCGTGTACTCTGCTGCCCCTGCAGCGTCCATGTCCTCCAGCTAGTTTGGTTAGCTTTTCTGCCCTGTGCTATCAACTGGCAGCAACTGCAACTTACAGCCCAAAACCGGCTGCACATCACCGCCGAACTACCTAAGGCTTCCTAACTCGACCTACATTATCTCAAGGTTTAAAGAATTCAAGACTCAAGGTTTCAAGCTTCAAATTAACAAGTAAGTTTTAAATGAAAGTTACTGCTTTTTAAATTTAAATTCCTCATTCTCTTCTTTTTCTTCGGGGACTTGCAACCTCTCTTCATCTACATCCCACCTTTCTTATAACGTGGGTTCGATTCTTGAAAAGCGGAATCATGGGGATTCACTCTATTAGCAAACTAAGAGCGTTCATAAGACTTCGGACTAAGAGCGTCGTAAGCATCGATTTATGACCATCTAAACATCATTGTTTCGGTCTAATCTAAAATTTCTTGAAAATCGATTTCTTGGTAGCATAGCTCAGAAATCTTATTATTTATTAGTTGTCGTGGAAGTTTTAACTCCGAAACTAATATTCTTCTTCTTATTGTTTTTAGGATGTCGAAGCTGAAGCTTGACTTTCCTATACTTGACTCAACTGGCTCAGAATATCATAGTTGGGTCACGAATGTTGAGAACCATCTTATTTCAAAAGGGATCCTCCCCGTAATTCAGGCACTAAACCCTGCACTTAATTTTGAGCGTACGACTACAAATAATGCCACCGCTCTCATCTTGATGAGATGCCACATGGAAAAATCACTCTGATTGGAGTACATGGCAATCAAGGATGCTAGAGAATTATGGGTTGCACTAGAAGAGCAATTTGGTAATGTCAAGGACTCCCTCCTCCCCGACTTAAAAGTTCAATGGAGTAATCTACGATTCGCTGACTTCAAGTCTGTAGCTGAATATAATTCAAAAGCTCTATGCCTCAAAACCATGTTGGGGTTCTGTGGACAACCTGTCATGGAGGAAGAGCTAATTGAGAAAACTCTCTCCACCTTCCCCATCTCAGCAATTTTAGTGTCAAAGTAATATAGAGGAGAGTACAATGTTAGACGGATCACGAGGTTTCATAAGCTAATTAATGTCTGTAGCTGAAAAACATGATAATATCCTCGTGAAGAATTATAATTCAAGGCCTATCGGAACTAAGAACGTTCAAGAGGCGAATTATAATAATGCACCCAAAGGAGGACACAAGGAGCGGAACCCTAAAATTAAGGGACAAAATGGACGTTTTGGTCCATATAACCACCCTAGAAAGGAAGGAAACCTCCAAAATGGAGCGGGAGCACGTGGCAACAAAGGCCAACGTGGTAGAGGAGGACACAAGGTAGCCGGCCATAGGCGTGGCGCCATAGTCCAAAAAGGACGTCAATCTCGTCCTCATGCACAAGATGCATCTCAATTAAGGGAGGAAATCATAATGATGCATGCCATAGAAGTGGATTTATTGAACATTAGTTCAAACAATGCAATGCAAGCAACAAATTGGCTGCACATTATAAAAAGCATATAGAGAAGCAAGACATCAAGAGGGAAATTTTGCCGATGAAGAAGATGATGGTGATGATGCCAACGTCAATCTCATCATAGCGGACTTCAAATCTGCCAAAGAATTGCACAAGGATGCTGCAGATTTTGATTAATATAGTCCTTTATTTTTTCCATAATTTATGTAATGGCAATTATGCCTTAATCAATAAAATGACTTATTGTATTAACTCTTTCTCACTAGGCGTACTCAAGAGTAATTGTGATGTCTACGAAATGTTTGAACTGAGAGAACGATTTTAAAAGTGAGCAATGCTCCACCAAAATCTCGCCTTGCCTTACCTTACCTGGTCTCAACCAAATTGGAATTACCAAACGGATTGAGTGACTACAATTTGTCTAAAGTTTGATTTTTCATTTGGATTAGATTTTGGTCACGAAACTTTGATGTAATCATTGGCTATTATTAATAAAGTCTCGATTTATTTTATTCAATATCTTAGACATATTTTAATTTCGAACTTTATTATTTTTCAGTATGTTTCCCGGAGAGATAGAATGTCTCATGGATAGTGCAACTACACATACTATTCTTTGAAATGGGCAATTATTCCTATGCATGATGCCTGCTCGATCTTCTGTGACTACGATGGTTGGATCATCTTAATTGATTCATGGTAGAGGACCAACCCAATTTATGTTGCCAAATGGCACAACTTTAAATGTCACCGAAGCTATTTATGCTCCTAGGGCAGGAAGAACCCTATTGAGCTTCAAAGATATAAGAGCCAATGTTTTTCCTGCGGAAACACATTATGAGAATGGACAAGAGTTTCTTTGCATCACCTCTAATGACTATGGACATAAAAGAGTCTTAGAGAAACTTATGTGTCGATCTAGTGGGTTATATGCAACCACTATTCGAATAATTGAATCCAATCATGTTATGAGAGATGATTTATGGGATTCCGACACAAATTGGCTTTGGCATGACTGTTTGGGACACCCAAGTTGTGATATGATGATCTGTATATTAAAGACTTCACATGGACATCCATTTTTCAAAAAGAAAAGAAGTACAAATCAGATTTTGGACACCGAAGGAGCCCCTGAGCCTCACGGCGTCGTTCACCCCCAAAACTGGCCATCCATGGCCGGCGTAGCCGTCCCCCTGCGGCCCAAAGGTAAAGAGATCGCCACTCATGCTCCTTTTACTCCAACTTCTACTTCTAAAGTCAATTGTGACTTCATGGCTCAAACAAAATCCTCATTGGTTGTTTCTAAAGCCCATCATTCGTTCTGCAAAGCCTGCTCTTTAGAAAAATTAGAATCGAGACCATCCTATGCAAAGGACACTAAAGAAAATATACCATTCTTGCAAAGAATCCAAGGTGATATCTGTGGACCTATTCAACCACCTTGCGGACCATTTAGATATTTTATGGTGTTGGTTGATGCATCGACACGCTGGTCACATGTCATACTTTTGTTCACAAGGAATACTGCATTTGCTAAACTTCTAGCCCAAATTATTAAGTTAAGGGCTCACCACCCTGATCATCATATTAAGTCCATAAGACTAGACAATGCTAAGGAGTTTACATCAAAAACTTTTGATGAATATTGCATGTCCATTGGGATTGAAGTTGAACATCATGTTCCTCATGTTCACACCCAAAATGGTCTCGCAGAAGCCACCATTAAACGACTACAAATGGTCGCTAGAGCATTGGTAATGCGCACCAATCTCCCTATTTCTGCTTGGGGCTATGCAATATTACATGCAGCTGTGCTTATTAGTTTGAGGCCTACATCCACTCAACCCTTTTCTGTGTCCCAGATGGTGACTGGATATGAACCTTATGTCTCACACATACGCATATTTGGGTGTGCAGTTTATGTGACAATTATGCCGCATAGCCCACCAAAATGGGTCCTCAAAGATGATTAGGCATTTATGTTGGATATGACTCTCCAATTATTGTCCACTACTTAGAACCCTTGACAGGCGATCTCTTTACCGCTAGATTTGAGGATTGTCACTTTGATGAGACAATTTTCCGGTTGTTAGGGGGAGATAAAAACGTGACTACTCATCAACAGGAATGATAGGAATTGTCATGGTCTGTCCCCACTCTATCTCATCTTGATCCCCGAACCTATAGTCTGAAATTGAAGTGCGGAGAATTCTCGATCTTCAAAACGTAGCAGAATCGATGCCTGATGCGTTGTCTGATATCTCTAAGGTGACGAGATCACACATACCTACTACAAAAGTGCCTGCAAGGATTTATGTGCCTAAAATAAGAGGACAAGACGCCATCTCAAGAGTACCTAAGAATGGGGGCCAACGTCCCCTCCCTTGGTGACGTTGTGGCTAGGCCCACGACTCCAACCAGGAAGTGCGGGAGGCCCATACGTTCGATGGATTCTCGCCTCAGAAAGAAAGCGAGTTTGGCACAAAATAATCCATTAATCAACATAATTAATCTATCTTATGAGAATATTCCGGATTATGGTTTTATCCAAGAGACATCATTGGGGAACGCTCTAATGTCAGAACCAATTCCAGAGAATAGGGAGATCTCCATGAATTACACTAGTGTACATGAGATGATGGATAGAAATTCTATGGCTATTGGTGATGCATTTGCATGTCATGTTGCAAAAGGAATCATAGAATATGATGATATTGAACCACGCTCTGTCGAAGAATGTCACTGAAGAGCGGATTGGCCTAAATGGAAAGATGCAATCCAGGCTGAATTCGATTCACTAGCAAAGAGATAGGTATTGGCATATAATGTAGACACCCCTAGATGTAAAATCTGTTGGCCATAAATGGGTCTTTGTTAGAAAGCATAATGAGAAAAATGAGGTGGTTAGTTATAAAGTCCCCCTCGTGGCGCAAGGTTTCTCTCAACGCCCAGGAATCGACTACGAGGAGACGTATTCTCCCGTAATGGACGTTATAATGTTCCGCTACCTTGTCAGTTTGGTAGTTTTCAAAAAACTTGACATGAAGCTTATGGATGTGGTTACAACATATCTCTATGGGGATCTAGATTCAGAGATATACATGAAGGTTCCAGATGGATTTCAATTACCCAAATCAAGTGGCTCTAAACCACGGAGCGCTTTTTCAATAAGATTAAAGCACTCACTATATAGATTAAAACAATCTGGACGGATGTGGTATAACGTTCTAAGTGACTACTTGATTGAGAAGGGATATATTAATAATGAAATATGCCCATGTATGTTCATTAAAAGAACAAGTTTCGGATTTGCAATCGTAGTAGTTTATGTCGATGACATGAACCTATTTGGAACTCTAGATGAGTTAAAGGAAACTGCTAATTACTTGAAATCCGAATTTGAGATGAAAGATCTTGGAAAAACACAGTTTTGTCTCAGTTTAGAACTAGAGCACCTTAGTGATGGGATTTTGATCCATCAGTCTGCATATACTCATAAAATCCTAAGGCGCTTTAATGAAGATAAAGCAAAGCCTGTGAGTACTCCCATGATTGGCAGTAGTCTTGGCAGTAGTCTTGAGTCTCCAAAGGATGTAGACGAAGAATTATTAGAGGCCGAAGTGCCATATTTAAGTGCAATAGGCGCATTATTGTACTTAGCTCAATGCACAAGACGGAACATCTTATTTGCAGTGAACTTGTTAGCTCGACATAGCTTTGCGCCAACACGCCGCCATTGGATTTGTGTAAAGACAATCTTTCGATACCTAAGACGTACGATAGATATGCGCCTATTCTATCCCTACAGAGAGAAAAGGAATGTCGGAAATTTGGGATTGCACCCCAAGAGGCAAAATGCTGCTGTCCAAGATTTTGCCACCGGCTTTGTTGCTGTCGCCCATGGTGGCATGCGTCCCCCTACTTTCCTCCATCAAAATGACAATGATATTTTGATGGGGCTTGCTGATGCATGGTACCTCTCTGACCCTCACAAAAGTCTCTCTCAAATGGGTTATGTCTTTACCATGGGAAGCATCGATCGCGATATCTTGGGGGTCTACAAAACAGACCCTTGTTGCTACTTCCTCAAATCATGCAGAGATTATTGCTCTACATGAAGTCGTGCGTGAATTCATATGGCTAAGATCTATAATTAGACATATTCGAGGAAGTTGTGGTTTGAAGTCTACCACGGATGAACCTACATGCATTTATGAGGATAATGCAGCCAGTATTGAACAAATGAAGTTAGGTTTCATCAATGGCGACAACACCAAGCATATATATCGCCTAAGTTCTTTTATAATCAGCAACAACAATCACTTCTAAAAACTAAAGTGAATCAAATCCGATCAGAGGATAATGTAGCTGACTTATTCACTAAGTCGTTACCTAAATCCACCTTCGAGAAACATGTGAAGAGCATCAGATTGAGAAAGTTATCCGAACTCCCACGATTGTAGCAATCAGAGGGAGATGTCGACATCAGGGGGAGTTATGATGTCTACATGTTCGATCTCGAAGAGTAAAGGACGTGCTGTACTCTTTTTCTCCTCCTCGAACTTGTTTTTGTCCCACAAGGTTTTTCACTCGAGCAAGGTTTTTAACAAGGCAACAGATAAAGCATTACCACCAAGTTTGAGCGGCACAAGGGAGAGTGTTGAAGGAAATTGACTTATTTGTGCATATTCAAACTAGGATTAGTTTCATGATTGCAATAGGAGAGAATGTTCTAGAATTCCTAGTTCTATTCGGAATAGTTTTCCTTGTAACATTAGAACATGTACTTTGTAATCCCCTATATATAGGGCTCCTATTCTCAATATTATTGAATACACAATTCTCTCATCCATCTCTCTCGAAATCCCTCATTCTAAAACAATTATAAGTTACGTTTAACAATAACTGAAGACATCAGAAACAGAAAATGCATATTGAACTAAGTTATGAAAAGAAGAGTAATTTCTTCCGAAAATTTATCACAGTCTATCTTTTGTGGTTATTTTATACTGCTTGAGTGATTCCTACTGTTAACTATGCGGATGCCAATGCTATATCAATTTCTGATGTTAGCAGAACTCTATTGTTCGGAAATTATAATATTGTTGGTAGCTTGTGTCTAAACTCTATTTCTTACATATACTTGTTTTATATGATTGGTATATGTATCTGAGCTTATACTGTTCTAGGATTTTCTGAACAGCCACCATGTCTAATGGACTTGTCTTCAAAACCTAAGATCCTTTAAAGAGTTGATAATTACAGGCCAAAATAGCATCTCATCCGGTCATTGATACCAGCTGAGAGACTTTTAAACACTTGAAAATTCAGTATTTGGTTATATATCATTGTCACTTCAAGAGCTTTGCAGTATTTATAAATAAAACACCAACAAAAAAGGTCTTCATCAGAAACACAAAGGAACTGTTACATTTGAGATACAATACTTCTCTCCAGGAGAAACAGTAGGAAATGGGTTCAGATTTTCAAAACCAAATTCCGAGCATAGTGATAGCTAAATTTAAAGCTATTGATTTTCTTTATTCTCCTGCAAATATGTCGATTGTAATATAGGGAAATAATAAGGGTCTCCCGCAGAGGATTAAGTTAAACTAAAAGATTCAACAAAAGTCACAAAATGTGACTGCAGTTCCTACTGAACAACAGTCGAAAAACAAACTAAGAATCTAAGCAAAACAACCCATAAAAATACGAAAATTTACAGAGACGTACAGAAAGCGTCCAGCACACAAAATTTGGTGAATTTTGGAGTTGATTTGCTATGGGAATAAAATACAGAAAAACAGAGAACAGAAAGAAAAACTAAATTGAAGCAGATTTGAAGTTGGTTGATATCAAGATAATGAAACTAGCTAGGAAGGAAGTATCCAACCCCAACAATCACACACAACACACTTTGTCTAATTTACTACCAATTAACTTAGTTGAAGACGCTCAGATTGGCTCGGTACACTTGAACACAACCTATTACTCTTTCTTACTTTGTACGCTAGGCAGGAAGTGCTCTACACCTAGACTATTCCCAAGCAATGCAACCTAAAGGTACGTTTATTAGATTTAACATGCAGAGATCATTAGGTTTGAAAAGAGTTTGAGCAATCACTAGGCATCGCAATTGACTTAGAGCCTTGCTAAACCTAGGGTTTTGTTTACTTGCTAGTTAAAACTACCAATTACTTCTGTAGACAATTTGAGGAATCCAACTATTGATCCAGGCATCAAACAATCAAAGTATTAGAACCCTAGCATGCATACTAAGTAGGCCTCCAAAGCAAACAAACATATAATTCATCAATGAGAAATCGGTAAACAAAACCTCTACTTTATTAATTGGAAAGAAAATTAAATGTCAAAGCATGTTATGGATCATGTCTAGGGCTTCAACTGCCCCCTAACTACTGGAAATTTAGTTACACATAATGGGAATCAAAAACACAAAGGAGTTCATGGAGAGAGAAGACAACAAAAATCAGAAAATTGGAAAATACAGATCAGCGATCGATCTCGGAAATTCCAACGATAGATCGTTTCTGGTGTGGTTTTGCAGTCTTGCTTCTTCTTGAGCTCTGGTGCATCTCCACTTCTTCGTATGTGAGATCCCCCTTTCTTGAACATCCAAGGAGAGATTTTATTCAGTTTGTAACTCTTTCCTTCTTTCCTTTTGGGACTCTAACTGCTTGATTAATGTTCTGATTGATTTAGGATTCATTGACATCCTTCTACCCAATAGGAGCAGCCAAGAGAATTAATTGCTGAATATCTTTTTCTTCATGTTGCCTTAAGCTTACTTGATTCATCAAGAGTCCACAATTCTCCATTATTTGCACATATCTCCTTCCTTTTGCTCTTATTTCTTTCCTTGCTTTGGAAAACCTAATAAACATAAGAACAACTAAATTAACCAGAAAATAAGATAAACTAACAAAGTAAACATGGGAATTATCAACATTATTATAGCATAATTATGCTCCTATCACATAGAGTTCTCACTCAATTCATTAGAAATAGACCGAGGAACTGACAAGTGGTATCAATTGTGCAAGAGGGTTCGAGAGGCATGTAAATGTTATGGTTGTTTTGAAATAGTGCATGATAAGACACCTCTGCAGTTAAGAGCTAAGACTTTCTCTATGAAAGGCACCTTTTCAGCCTTCCAGTTCAGATCAAGTAGAAGAATATGAATCCAAAGCCTTACCATGGTTACTTTGGGTAGTATATGCAAGTATTCCCTTGTTGGAGAGCTTTAGACTTGAAGATGCCTCCAACTATGACTCTGAGAAACTTCACAGAACTAATGTGGCCAAATGGTCATGACCAGTTTTGGAAATTGCATGTATAATGTTTTCATTGTTAACCTATTTCCACATCTATAATCTTGAATTTGTCATTCGATTTTTGGTTAATACTATATATTTCTTTCTTATTGAAGCAGTCAGACTGTAGTTAATATGATAAAGTAGCTGGATGAGCTTAAGGATATGATTGAACTGATGATTCTTGATAGATATGGTTTAGGAAAGAAATTGAATTCAATCATCTCGTGTAAAACACTGCTTCAAATAATGAAATACAGCTAATCTCCATCTAGGGAGTACATGCAAGGGCTTCATGCTCACACTGACAAATTATTAAGCACAATCATTTGTGATGATCAAGTTTCAGGACTTGAATTTCAAACCAAGGATGGACAATGGATCAAGTTTTCTCTATCTCCTAACTCCTTTGTATTTATTGTTGGAGATCCTCTTATGGTACAGATTACAATTAAATGATTTATAACTTGGGTAAATTAATTAGACCAAACGTGTATATAAGACCTTGAGTAGTCATGTATTATTGTCCAATGTCCATGGTGGCTTGCAGGCATAGAGCAATGGGAGAATGGATCCGGTGAATCATCGAGTCATGATGTGTGGAGAAATGAAAGATATACTCTAGGAGCATTTGCAGTTCCAGTAGAGGGTACCATCATCAAGGCACCAAAGGAGTTGGTAGATGAAGAACATCCCCAAATTCTCAAGGACTTTGACTATATGGAATTTTCTGATTTCTCCTACTCAGCCAAAGGAAGGGTCATAGACTCAGCAAAACAAGTGTTTGTATTTGCTGGACTTAGCACTTGATAGCATAAGTTCACACCGTAGTAAAGGAGGATCAATTTTTTTCTCCCCTTTTTTTCCTTACTGCTAAAAACTTTGTATCTACCATTTCCTTTTTCTGGTGAATAAAAGATTTTCCAGTGCCAGGATTCAGACCTGGTAACTGATTATCCGTATGTTTACCTCTGTTATTATTATTATTCTTCTTCTCCAGGGGCAAAAACCTAGGAGAGGCAGAAATGAGAACTGAACTCTGGCTATTGTTGAGTTATTGCTGTACTACTGGAACTAAATAAGTAAATATCGCAACATATATTTACCTCTTTAACTTAACGTGCAAGGAATGTAACAAAGTGAAACAAAGAAAGAGCAAAACAATATTAACGGCTGTTATTTACTGGATAAACCCACACAAATCACGAGATAAACTCACATGTTTAAATCAATAAACAAGCACGGGATAAACCCACATAAATCACGAGATAAACTCACACGTTTAAATCAATAAACAAGCACGGCGGACAGACTAGAGCTCTAACTGATCGTATCCTCAAACCCGGCCAAAGGCGTGAAGTCCCGATTTTCCCACCCACGATCACATTTCGTGACCCACGATCCTTGACTCGTAAGTCTTTGGACCCGCGGTATAAATACCAAAATATTAAAGGAGTCACAATGGACCCAAAATGTTACACGAATCTAAAATGAAAGATTCCCCGTAATTGATCCCTATCAATTACTCCCGGTACAAGACCCACATTTAAATAAACCACCCGCGAACTAAAATGTTCCTCAAATACACAAATCACAATGCTTTTCAAAACAAATCGAAATCAACATTTCCACAATCATTTGTTTTCCAAAAGCCACAACCCAAAACAATAAAAAAGCATCATTTCATGCATATTGTTTTCACAAATCCACAAACCCACCAATACATATATATTCACGTAAATATATATATGCAGTCATCCGCTCATGAATGCCTACTAACACCAACTATAGTTTGCAGTTAAATCAATAACTCTCAAAACAATAAAGGTAAGCCCGTTCGAGAATGAACTTCGTGAGATTACTCACCTTGAAACTCCCGCTGCATCTTCTATACAGAACCGAACCAAACTATCACCAACAACTCATCCAATTCACCTTTAGAAGCACCTAATCACCAATGACTTCAAATCAGTAACGATTCACAAATGATTTAAGTCCGAAACCCCTGTTTTGAACTAAATCCCCAAAGTGACGCCAATCGAGGAAAAACCACATCCAAGACCACCCAATGTCTCCGGAACACTTCTACGATCGATATGTCCAAACCACAAGTCGATCGGACGCTCGGATCCTCACGGATCAAAGCATCAAACGGTACGAAACCGTAAAAATCACAATATATTCATACTATCTCCAAAAATCACGTATTATATATCGAAATGCTCGTATCGACAAGTAGATCGGACTCAAGAACAGAAACTATCCCGGAAAACACCACCACAGTGGCGGCGCCGCCGCCGGTCCAAAGTCGAAATTTGACAAAACTCCCAACACCAAAGTTAATCATCTCAACTCCAATTTAAACTTTCATAACTACACCAAAGTCCAATTATAAACCATTCGGTCGAATTTTACCTTAGAAGCCGACGGATCCGATGAACCCTAGTTTTGAATTCGCTCCAATTCTATCTCCACAGATGAAATCAATGCAACCCACCTTGGGGAAAATGATCTACGTCCCTTGGAGTGCAAAATCTCTTTTGGAACCACGGCCAAAGGTGGCCGGAGCTGGGAGAATGGAAGTCGGCAAATTGAGGCGATTCCGACCTCTTCTCGGACTTTTCTCGACGTCGTAGCACGAGCTACAGCTCGACCCACCTTCGATTGCTTCCATAGAAGTGTAGAAGGCAGCAAGGCGAACACAACCCACCTTGGATCAATTCCTATGGTGGCCGGAGGAGGAAGAACGAAGCCGGCGAAGTGGAAGGTGTGACGCGGGCTCGGGGAGAGAGAAAACAGGGCTGGGTTTCCGTTTTTGGAAATCTGGCCTTTTTTGCAATTTCCGGAAAATTTTGTCCTTATATACCAAAATGGAAAGTTTTTCCGAAGCCCATAACTTTTTCATACGAACTCCGATTCTCGCGTTCCACATGTCCACGAAATCGTATCGATGCGCTCTACGACTTTCGTGAAGGAAGTTTTTGAAGAATCCCAACGTATCAAAAGTAACCCCCCCCCAAAGTCATACCTTTCAAATAATTAATTCGTTCGAAACACTTCCGCTCCGTCCACGAGCCACGAAACCGTCCAACAACCATAAATTAGATTCCGGAAATTCCTCGGAAAATAATTACTAATTTTCGGGGCATCACATTCCATCCCCCTTAAAGAAATTTCGTCCCGAAATTTACACGTACTACACCCACAAGTACGCATAAACCAAGCTCAAGTCCAAATTTTTCATTCTAAGCAAGAATGGCCTCATCTCGAAGTACAACTTACCTCGATCAATAATGGATACATGTACCTCACCTAGTATCACAACAGTAGGAATCGTTACCGCACCACTTGGTGGTAACCCAATCATTCATGAATTCCCATCCTCGTACCCTACCCACTAAAACTCTATGACTGCAATACAACTCACAAATCACACAAGAGTCCAGAATCCTGTTATCACAACAGTATCTGCATCACAGCTCAATACTCGTCCTACCATCTTAGAACACAAAATCACGATAAGGTCTAGCCTTGATCACCCATACATAACTCCTCACATGGCATTATCGCACAATCGAGCCATAATGAAAAAAGATGCATCACACACATACTACCCTCACCCAAAAAAGGAAGTCATATGACAAAGTCTAACTAGAGACATCAAGCAAAACTCAGCACAATACAACACAACACAACACAAAACAAAACAACACCACGGAACAAAGTACTCGATCACCTCACACAATACTAGCAAGGTAAGAAAAATTAGATAAAGTACCTTCCTCCCTAGCACCTCGCTGAACAACAACAAACACCCTCACATTTCCCTGAGGTAGCTGTCTCTTCTGGTTCCCTTGTCCCATGCCTTGTGCTAGGGTACAATCTCTGGGGAAATGCCCTATCTCACCACATTTGTAACATGACAAATTCCTCGGCTTCGTGCAAAATCTAATTGCATGGCCTACCTCATTGCAATTGAAGCATCTCGAGGGTACCACCTGCCCGACAGGTGCAGCTGCTTCCCTAGCTGGCGCCTGCTGATGAGTCCTTCACTTCTTCCAAGACCCACCCTGATTATCAGTCCCTTCACTACTCTCAGCAATTGCCTTTCCCTTCCTTCGGGAGTCCCTCTCAGCCGACTCCTGCTCCTGGAAGATCAAGTTCTCCTGCTCAATGGTCATACCCTTAGCGAAAATGAGGTCCACCGTCTTCAATTCCAAAATAGCGACATCGCGCCGGATCGAAGCATTCAGTCCCCACTGAAACTTCGCAGCTAAGCTCTCAGCATCCATCTGCCTCACAAAGGGATACAACCTTGAGAACTCAACCTCATACTCCCTCACACTCTTAGTCCCTTGGACTAACAAGACAAATTCCTTTTCCAATTGCTCCCTCACTGAAGGCAGAAAGTACTTCTTTCTGAACAGTTCAACAAAACCATCCCAGGTCACGGTGGACACATCCATAACTCTCTGTGTGCCGCTCCACCATACCCTTGCATCGCCTTGGAGCATAAACGCCGCAATCTTCCTCTTCTCAATGTAGTCACAGACGACCATCTAGAAGTAGGTCTTCATGTTCTCGATCCATTGATCTGCCAACATGTGATCTGTACCTCCCTGGAATGGAACTCCTCCCAACCTCGAAATCTCCTTTGCCAACTTAGACAAACGAGTGGGATCTACAACATTCGCAACCTCCACAACAGGTGGAACAGACAGCTCAACATTTGATGCCTCGACCTCATCCTCGAATATCTCCTCAACAGGGGGAGGAATCCTACCCCTGCCTCTGGGTCTACCTCGACCCCTAGCTTGGCCTTCTTGTGAATCCATCACCTAAGAAGCATAACAACCTGTGATTAATACTTGTACAACTTCCAACTGCAAGTATAAGTCAACGTTATGACTAAATTGACCACACACTACATCAGAAGGTACAATTCTATCCCTTATGTAAATCTCGAGTTAAATCTAAGGATCCCATTCCTCGAAAGACTATAACTCCTAGAAGCTACCTTAAGCTCCTACACTTCGTTCACTGAACCAACACTACCCTGAAGACTCACATTCCAACGCTCATTGCATACCCAATGACTATATCAATACCGCAGAGCATCAGATGGGGATCCGCTGCAGACGGGCCATCACTCGAGGAGTATTGATTGTCACCAAATATGCACCTTACGCTCT
>BDJD01002515.1:54162-68844 GCA_002564525.1 Rosa multiflora
TTGCCACACAACAAACCCGGTAAGCTTTTGCAAGCCCGTATGAGTAACTCAAACCACACACAACTCACACCAATCACGAGATAATCTCACACGTTTAAATCAATAAACAAGCACAGCGGACAGACTAGAGCTCTAACTGATCGTATCCACAAACCCGGCCAAAGGCGTGAAGTCCCGATTTTCCCACCCACGATCACATTTCGTGACCCACGATCC
Source organism: Rosa multiflora (assembly GCA_002564525.1). Classification (NCBI taxonomy): domain Eukaryota; kingdom Viridiplantae; phylum Streptophyta; class Magnoliopsida; order Rosales; family Rosaceae; genus Rosa; species Rosa multiflora. The sequence continues at coordinate 54,379 of BDJD01002515.1, forward strand.
TTGACTCGTAAGTCTTTGGACCCGCGGTATAAATATCAAAACATTAAAAGAGTCACAATGGACCCAAAATGTTACACGAATCTAAAATGAAAGATTCCCCGTAATTGATCCCTATCAATTACTCCCGGTACAAGACCCACATTTAAATAAACCACCCGCGAACTAAAATGTTCCACAAATACACAAATCACAACGCTTTTCAAAACAAATCGAAATCAACATTTCCACAATCATTTGTTTTCCAAAAGCCACAACCCAAAACAATTAAAAAGCATCATTTCATGAATATTGTTTTCACAAATCCACAAACCCACCAATACATATATATTCACGTAAATATATATATGCAGTCATCCGCTCAGGAATGCCTACTAATACCAACTATAGTTTGCAGTTAAATCAATAACTCTCAAAACGATAAAGGTAAGCTCGTTCGTGAATGAACTTCGTGAGATTACTCACCTTGAAACTCCCGCTGCGTCTTCTATACAGAACCGAACCAAACTATCACCAACAACTCGTCCAATTCACCTTTAGAAGCACCTAATCACCAATGACCTCAAATCAGTAACGATTCACAAACGATTTAAGTTCGAAACCCCTGTTTTGAACTAAATCCCCAAAGTGACGCCAATCGAGGCGAAACCACATCCGAGACCAGCCAATGTCTCCAGAACACTTCTACGATTGATATGTCCAAACCACAAGTCGATCGGACACTCGGATCCTCATGGATCGAAGCATCAAACGGTACTAAACCGTAAAAATCACAATATATTCATACGATCTTCAAAAATCACGTATTATATATCGAAATGCTCGTATCTACGAGTAGATCAGACTCAAGAATAGAAACTATCCCTGAGGTGGCCGGAAACCACCGGGAAACACCACCACAGTGGCGGCGCCACCGCGGCCTAAAGTCAGAATTTGACAAAACTCCCAACACCAAAGTTAATCATCTCAACTCTAATTTAAACTTTCATAACTACACCAAAGTCCAATTATAAACTAGTCGGTCGAATTTTACCTTAGAAGCCGACGGATCCGATGAACCCTAGTTTTGAATTCGCTCCAATTCGATCTCCACAGATGAAATCGATGCAACCCACCTTGGGGAAAATGTTCTACATCCCTTGGAGTGCAAAATCTCTTTTGGAACCACGGCCAAAGGTGGCCGGAGCTGGGAGAATGGAAGTCGGCGAATTGAGGCGATTCTGACCTCTTCTCGGACTTTTCTCGACGTCGTAGCACTAGCTACAGCTCGACCCACCTTCGATTGCCTCCACAGACGTGTAGAAGGCAGCAAGGCGAACACAACCCACCTTGGATCGAGTCCTATGGTGGCCGGAGGAGGAAGAACGAAGTCGGCGAAGTGGAAGGTGCGTCGCGGGCTCGGGGAGAGAGAAAACAGGGCTGGGTTTCCGTTTTTGGAAATCTGGCCTTTTTTGCAATTTCAGGAAAATTTCGTCCTTATATACCAAAATGGAAAGTTTTTCCGAAGCCCATAACTTTTTCATACGAACTCCGATTCTAGCGTTCCACATGTCCACGAACTCGTATCGATGCGCTCTACGACTTTCGTGAAGGAAGTTTTCGAATAATCCCAACGTATCAAAAGTCAACCTTGAACCCCCCCTAAAGTCATACCTTTCAAATAATTAATTCGTCCGAAACACTTCCGCTCCGCCCACGAGCCACGAAACAGTCCAACAACCATAAATTAGATTCCGGAAATTCCTCGGAAAATAATTACGAATTTCCGGGCATCACAACTGTAACCGTCGAACTTCGGACCACTTGGCCCTCAAAACAAAACATTTTAAGGAAATCCTACATGACTCACAATGTCCCATCACAGTTTCAATTCATCTTTCAACAATATAATCATCAAACATATACATATCACAATGCCACACCATCCAGATATATATATTCCACGTATATATATATATATATATATATATATATATCTTTATATACGTAGGCATTCATGCAGGAATGACCAATAATACCAACCATAGTTCATATGTATTAAAATCAAGAAATTCATTTTATACTTAAATTCATTTTTTTTACCTGTGAACCGTAGCCCTATGAACCGTAGTCGATCGAGTTCATATTATTTCAAACAAATCTTTATTTTCGAAAATGATTTACAATTATCAATCAATTCCAACATTAAATAACTCAGTTCGTAAATGAACCACGTGAGATTTACTCATCTCAAATCCAGTTGCATCTTCTATATAGCTCAAAATCACAATCACAACCGTATGCCCAAACAAAACCGTCAATCACCTAATCAAATACGATCCTAACTTAGCAATTGATTCAGATTCTCACTGATCGCCCTTGGGATCATCCCATCAAAATTATACGAAGATCCAATGGTCGGATCCTCGCAGATTGCAAACCGAAGATAACGCGCAAAACTAAAACCCCAGCATGCATCAACTTTCTCCAAAATGACCTTATAATATATCCAAACAACCGTATCGATGCGTAGATGAATAAACTGAAAACATAACCCAAAAAAGATACCGGACACGCTGGCACGCTCAGCCACAAGAGGCGGGTCAACGAATGGTCAATGGCGACGGTCAACGCCAGGTCAGCCACCTCCAATGCAAAAGTCGTCAACTAAAACCTTGTTCATATTGAAGAGATGAGTAACTTTCATACCTAGAGCTAAGCGAGATTCGGTCTAGATTGTCCTAGATCATGATTGGAAGTTGAATTAATCTCAATCGTCTGATCAAGTTTCCAGATTCAACCAGAGCCATCAAAATCTTCAAACCTTGATCTTTCACTCTACACTTTGAATTGTCCTTCAAGGCGGGTATGGGCGTGATCTAGAGGAGAAGACGTTTCCAAAAAGCTGACGATATGCTCGAGGGGATGCCGGAATCGGGAATTCTGGTCGGATCTCAAAATAGTAAACTTTGGGCACTTCTATCTGATACTTCCGGCGAGGCACTGAGCAACCCACCACCACAGGGAAGTCAGCAAGGCAAGTCAGAGTGGTCCTTGGCTTGTCCCGTCGCCAGAGGTGGCCAGAGTTGCAAGATTGAATCCGGTCGAATCGCCGGATATCGTCTTGGGTCGGGTCAGGCGGAGGAGAGAGAACAGAGAGAATTCTGGGGGATAAAATGGAAAAAGGGAAATTTTGGGGTTTTATGAAAAATCCCGGAATTTTTGCTATTTATAGAAATTTCCCAACTTTTGAATCGATCATAACTTTCTCATACAAACTCTGATTTCCGTGATCCACATATCCATGAACTCGTATCTATGCGCACTACAATTTTGTGAATTATGATTCTAAATTAAATGATGATCCAACTGTCAGATTCTCATAGATCGCCCTTAGGATCATCGTACTAAATTATCACGAAGATCCAACGGTCGGATCTTCCTGAATCGCCCTTACAAACACCTCCACAAACTTATACGAAAATCCGATGGTCAGATTCTCACGAATTGCCTTTCGAATCACCATTTCACAATTATACGAAGATCCAACTGTCGGATCTTTGCCCATGACCACACAAAGTCATCGAGACAGTCAGACGATCAACATATCAAAACTACAAGTCCATCGAACGGTCCGATCTTCACAGATCACAAATTGAATGATCGAAATCGATCGAAACGTAAAAATTCATAACTTAATCATACAATATCCAAAAATTTCGTATAATATATCGAAATGATCGTATTGAAATATAGAATCTAAAACTGCACAGAAACTGCTCTTGTGACCCCCGGAGGTGGCTGGAAAGGGCCGACGGAGTTAGTGGCAGAGTCACCGCCGACCACCACCAATGGTGTCGGGGCTGGGCTGCTCTTCTTCGTCTCATCAAGCTTAACAACTTTCCTAACTAGCATGTAAGCTGGAAATGACTGGAAGGGGTCGAAATTACCTAGAACCAGTCGAGGTGGCCAAAAAATTTGCAGAAACCGGCGAGCTCCAGTTTGACGTAAAAACTTCCACCACTCTCCTCGATCACTTCTGGATACTTGTTCAGAAACTCAAGGCGATTTCATCAGGCCAAGAATCACAAGGAATGGTGGTCTGTAACTCGAGATATCCGGACCGAAAGGTTTTTTTTCTATCTAAACGGGTTGAGCTCCGACGAACGTGAAATTGATCTACCCAGGTCTGGTCCTTCTTGGTAATTGTTCAGAAAGTTGAGGCGAGTCTAATGAGCCAAAGATCAAGAGAATTGGTGGCCTGTAGCTCGAGATATCGAGATCGACTCGAAATTTGCTCAAATAAAGCCGGGTCCTCCGCCGCTGTTTGCGGCCATGTTGCGGTGGAAGGCTGCCATTGGCAGCTGTGCAAGGTCGAGGTGAAGCTAAGGGAGGTATTCTGATGTCGTGAGGTGGCTTGAGGAGGGAGAGCTCGGTTGGCAAAGCTTGCTCTGTTTTCTTCTGGGCTCGGACGCGCGAAAGGGAGAGAGAGAGAGAGACTTTTCTGTGCTTGCCTACAACCTTCCACCAATTCGCGTACAATATAAAAGAGACAAAACAGAAGCACTACTTCCCACTATCGCTCAAAACACGGAACACGCCACATAACACACAATTTTTATTAAAAGTAATCGCCACTACTATAGTGCCAAAACTAGAAAAATACGAGAATTTAATTATAGTAAGTGGCAATTGATTAATCCTTGCTCTCCGCTTGGTATGGCATGTTGCTGCACACTCACATAATTGAACACTCGAACTTTATTCTTTCGTCTTCTTGTTCAACACTTCTAGTGGACCACCGAGTTTTTGCTTTGATTGAAAATTGAGGTTATTACAAAATATCTTAGAAAGTACTCTTTCTTTTCAGCTAAGAAGTCTGCTTCTTCATCTACTGCTTGAAAAGGTATTTTAGATTCTAGAAATATTGTACAACAAGGAATACATTGGACCATTGGCAATGGTAGGGAGGTTAACTTTTGGCTTTTTAACTGGTTATATCCTTTCCCTCTCATTAATTTAGTTCCTAACAACTTAAAACATTCTCTAAATTTAACTGATACTGTTGCAGATTTCATTGTGGATAATTGTTGGAACCTTACTGATATCCAGGGTTTCTTACCTCCTGAGATTATTAATGATATTTCTACTATGCCTCTTTCTCATTTTAACTATACTGATCATTTTGTCTGGGGACCTACTGGTCATGGAAAGTTTACTATTAAATCAGCTTCTAACTTACTTACATTCTAGATCCGCTTTGCTTAAGAAGATGTGGAAACTTCATCTACCTCCTAAAATCAAGGTTTTTGCTTGGCAACTTATTCGCGGACATATGTCTTAAAACTAGAGATACTATTTTTACTAATTTGTTTATTAACCGATCTTGTCCTTTCTGTTCTTCTGACATAGAATCGATTAATCATCTTTTCTTTAATTGTGTTTTTTTCCAGGGAGGTATGAAATTTCTCCCATATACATTTTACTCCTTCTGATTGGCATTACTCTTTCGTTAATTGGTTGAATTATATTGTTACAAACAATTCTTCTGAGGATGCTACGATCTTCTCTAAATCTTTATTTATTTGTTACCATATTTGGACTACCAGAAATAATCTTATTTTTAGAAATGTTCGTAAAGAGGCTATTCAAGTTGCTTTTGCTGGTGCTAATATGTTCTTGGCTTACTCAAGAAATTCTGATGTCATTCAAACTCACTCTCATAAAGCTCATTCTCCTAATACTAATATTATTAAGTGGCTTCCTCCTCCTTTTAATTTTGTTAAACTCAACTTTAATGGTTCTGTGCGTCATAACAAACAAGGTGCTACATGTTTTATTATCCAGAATGATCAGGGTATTCCTATCCTAGCCTCTTCTAAGAGATTAGGTCATTCTAATGTCCTTGTAGCTGAAGCTATAGCTCTCAGAGCAAGGCTACAGATTGCTATGCTTCATGCTATGTCAAAGATTAAAGTTGAAGGCGATTCAAAGACCTTGATATTGACTGTGTTAACAATAAGATCACAGTTCCTTGGAAGATTCATATGCTAGTTTTTGATATCAAAATGTTGGCTTCTCATTTCTCTGACATTGAATTCAAGCTCATTTGACGTGAGGCGAACTTTGTTGCAGATGCCCTTGCGGATCTAGGTCATAGCACAGACATAGCCAGCTGGCATCATGGCCTTCCTCTTTCTGCCCTTCATGCTTTTAATTTTGACTTTCATCGTTTAGGTTGTTTTAGGGGTTCTTAGCTGTAATTTTCTTTGCTTATCGAAAAAAAAAATGAAAAAAAAAGTTGATGACTTTGACTTTGACTAAATTAAAAAAAATGACTAAGAGCATCTTCAACAGTGATAGCTATCTTCATAGCTAAAAGTAGCTAAAACTGGAATATAGCTAGTTAAATATTGAGTTATGTTTCAGCAGAATACCTAAATCCAAGTTGAATTTAACTTTTAGTTCAATTCTCTCTCCTCTTTAGCTAAATGTAGCTAGGTCTTTTTGTTAAAGTTAAATTTAGCTTTTGTTTAGCTAGCCTGCTGGAGATCAAATTTAACCCAATTAGTTAAATTTCAATATTTTTTTAAAAAATAAGTATTCTATTTGAGATGCCGTAAAGGTAATGTTAGCTTATCCCAAATTGATGACTTTGACTTTGACTAAATATATAAAATAAAAAATAAAGAAACTTCATTGTTGACTTTGAGAAAACAGAGTAGAAATATTGTGGACTACGTCCACTATTTACCAAACACACGTACATTAAATCCATTACAAAACCCAAATTGATGACTTGATGATTCTTGGTCATGATCATTTTTCTGCGTGTGCAACTTGAAAATTGCAAAATACGTTATCGACAACCATGCTTCTCTTATATTTCTAATTGATAACCATATTATTTATTTCAGTTTTTGTGTAGTAAAAAGAATAACAGACAAAGAAGAAGGTTCTCATGGAATTATTTGGTCCGCGTCCACCCTTTTAAGTCTTTATCTAAATGGCTGTTTAGTAAATAAGTTGGAAGACTTGACTACAAACTAGTAAACAGAAGAAAACTGAATCCAATTTGCATCGTTGCATGTTCTTCTCCCCATCTTCTTTCAATATATAGTTCTATAAATAGCTCAACTTTTACTTACCCGTTTATATGCTTATTGTCGTCTGAGACTTTTAAGTACAAAACCAGACCATGGCTCGATCAACACTGTGCTCATTATTTGTCATCTTCGTGTTTCATCTTGTGCTTGCTTACTCTTTATCCTCATTGCAGCCATCTCACCATGATGAGGAGTGCACTGCCTTGCTCCAATTCAAGCAAAGCTTTATTGTCAATCCATCTGTTTCTTATTATATTCTTCCTCATCCAAAGAATATTTTATCGTGGAAACTCGGTAACAACAGTTGCTGCTCATGGGATGGCGTCGAGTGTGATGACAAGACTGGTCATGTGATTGGTCTTGATCTGAGCAGCAGTTGGCTCCATGGCTCGATCAATTCCAGCAGCACGCTCTTCCATCTTGTTCATCTTCAACGGCTAAATCTGGCTGACAATAACCTCAGTTACTCTCAAATTCCTAATGTCATTAGAAATTTTCCAGAGCTCACGTATCTCAACCTCTCTAGCTCTTCCTTTTCCGGTCAAATCCCATCTGAATTTTGGCAGTTGTCCAAGCTGTTAATCCTAGACCTTTCAAGGAACCACTTTAATGGTCCAATCTCTGGTTCGTTGGCAAACCTTACCCAGCTGACTACCCTTTCAGTTTGTGAGAACCAATTAACTGGTCCAATTCCTGAGTCCTTATCCAATCTCACGAATCTCCTTACCCTTTATCTAAACAGTAATAGTTTCACTGGCACAATAGACTTCAACATGTTTCATAAGCTTCAAAATCTTGCCTTCCTCGATCTATCCAGTAACAATTTGGAATTGCTTGACACAAGAATTGTGAATTCTACAATTTCAAGGTTTCAATTTCTGGGATTGGGTTCATGCAACATAAGAGAGTTCCCCAAGTTCCTACAATATCAAAAAAAACTGTTGTACTTGGATCTTTCTGCAAACAAAATGCAAGGCCAATTACCAAAATGGATTTGGAACACGAGCACCGAAAGCTTGGTGTTCATGAACATTTCCAATAACTTCCTTTCTGGCTTTGATCAACCTCCGGCTTTACTTCCCTGGGGCAACCTACGAGTGCTAGATTTTTCATCCAACATGCTACAAGGATCACTACCCATTCCTGGACCAAACATCTCCTACTATCAGATTTCAAGCAACAAGCTGACTGGAGAAGTTTCACCAATGTTTTGTAATTTGAGATCTATTCAGTACCTTGATTTGTCAGATAACAGGCTGAGTGGCATACTACCGCAGTGTCTCGGGAACCTGAGTGATAAGCTGGAAATTCTAAAGCTTCGAAACAATTCTTTTCATGGCTTGCTTCCTCACACATGCAAGATGGGAAATTCGCTAAGAATGCTTGATGTTAGTAATAACAAATTGCATGGTAAATTGCCGAGGTCCTTAGCAGATTGTTGGAAGCTTGAGTTTATTGTTCTTTCGAGCAATGACTTCAATGATGTTTTCCCAGTTTGGTTGGGGACACTCCAAGAGTTAAAGCTTCTGGCGATGCGCAATAATGGATTCCATGGTGTGATTGAGGATCAACAAAACAATTCTGGGTTCTTGTACGCTCCTATCAGGTTCCCCAATTTGCTTGTTCTTGATCTATCTCAAAATAATTTTGCTGGTAAGTTCCCACCTGAGTACATCTTTTCAGGAAATCCTATGAGAGGTTTCACTCCTTTCCAGTCTACATATTTGCAGGCAAAAACAAATATTATTAGTGAATATTTTTTTGCAACTTATTACGAATGTTATTCAACCACCATAACAAGCAAAGGTGTGGAGAGATACTATCCACAGATCCAGGAGGACTTTGGAATAATAGATATTTCAAACAACAGATTTGAAGGCAAGATTCCTGACTTCATTGGGAACCTAAAGGGGCTCCACTTTCTGAATGTTTCCAACAACATTTTAACTGGTGGCATCCCAGCGTCCCTGGGGAACTTGACACAGCTCGAGTCATTGGACCTTTCACAAAACAAGCTCTCAGGAGAGATTCCTCCACAACTGACGCGGCTTACGTCCCTTGCAGCTCTAAACGTCTCACACAACGATCTCACAGGTTTTATACCGCAAGGGCAACAGTTTAATACATTTGAAAGCCCTTCATATGAGGGGAACAAAGGATTATGTGGAAATCCATTGCCAAAGAAATGTGGAGATTCTGCTGCCCCGCAGTTACCACCTCCGACCCAAGAGGAAAGTAATTCCGGCGCCTCTGTTTTTGAATTTGACTGGAAATTTGTTTTGGCCGGATTTGGAAGTGGTTTGGTGGTAGGAATAGTTGTTGCAGACGTCGTGATCTCATGGAGGCATAAGCTATTCACTACAGTTGTTGGAATATTGATCAGATTAATGAGGAGATAGCCATTAAAAACGGTTTATTACTTTTATTAGATTATGAAGCTATGTTGCTCTTAGTTTTTGCTATGTTACAATTAGTCCATTACACTAGATAGTCCCCCCGCGCGATGATGCGGGTTCCCTTTTTTGTTTTTTTAATAAAGGAAAACAGTTCTTGTTTTTCATATCAATCAAAAGCTTAGAAGGTTGGGGATAGTTCTCAAAGAAAGAATAGATGATATGGGAACAAATCTTGATCCATTTATAATCGTAAGTACATCAACCGATCTCATAAGCTTTGTTGTTTTAGACTTGCTATCAATCTCATAAACTTCTACCCAAAACCTTAAATGAGCACTACATTGGCACAGTTTCCAATGTCAATAACCTTAAGAAAAAAAGGAGGAGCAAAATCAGCAACAGACTATCCAGCTACAGTTTGCAACATTGGATGATCATAAGCCGCTGTAACTACTGCTAGTTGGCAAGTTACGTCCTTTCTTCAAAACACCACTTCCCTGTAATTCAAAACTATCAATGAACTCCCGATATTTGTTAGATAATTCATTGACCAATGTAGGAGCATTATAATAAGTAGGGTGTTTTATGTGCAATGCATATACACGATATATTATTTGGGACTCAAAATGTGCATTCAGACAAAGTATGAGATTTATATAACCTGCAAAGTTGTGTATAATATGTAATTGTGTAAGAGTAAATAACTTAATACCATCCTAGGCAAACAAAAGGCAACATTCATTGCAAGCTCAAAAGTCGCATCTGTATTGTGAGCAACTTTTTGTGATTCATGAAACAAAGTGAAAAGATAAGAATCAAAATTGAACAGTTTTCTATCTGCAGTTCTGCACCGCTTTATTAGAATTTAGGGTCTGGAATGGTTGTTGATATGGATGTTTCAGTCTATTAAGAGTAGAATAGGCACGGCGTTTTGGCTGGACGCTTAGAACTCTTGTTCTGTACACATTCATACACTGCTCTAATTTTTTCACTTGGTTGCAATCAAACAATTTTCTATGTTATCAAAATTTAGGCATTTTAGGGTCTCGAATGGTTACTAATATGGATCCCACTCTCCAAAGACTTTTTGTAGTTTAACAATAATGGCAAAGAAGAAACCCTAATTTGATTTGCCAAGAAGCTGGGCTGGTTATTAAACAAATGTGTGGTTAAACAGAAAAGAGAACTTGATCCAGATATATATTGGTTGCTTGATATTTGAAGTACAATAGTAGATACATATAACCTCCAGTCAAATCTGAAATACATGAGGAAACAACATTTATGTAATATCAAATCTGAACTTCCATACATCCCTGAACTGATATATTCAGAAACTTTCTACTGTGGTTGTGAATTTAGGATTTATGCCTTAATGTAATGGACTTCAGTGAAGTTTTCTTATTTGCCTCTTTTACTGGAAATTCTCACATTAAGCATATGTTAGGAATATATTCCATTTTGAGAGAGTTGCAAAATCACTATCTCGTTGAAAGGTTCTATACATCTGCCCTTTCTCAAAGCATTTCTTTAGACAACGACCCCGCTTTTTCCTCTTTTCGGATGGTAAATATTTCTTAGAACATGGAGTGTGAATCAAACCCACGTTTGAATTGAAATTGAGATATCGATGCAAGTTCTTCTCTTCTAAATCAAACAAATTCATATCTGAAAGGGGTTGACAATAAGTTCTTTCAAAACTGACTACTTGTCCTTCTGTTAGAAGTGTTCCAAAAATGTCTGCGATCCAGTAAATAGCTCTACGAATGAATGGATCGGATCGAATCGAAAAATGAAAAATTTGTACAAGTTATACCTTTTGTCATCATTATGTGGAAAATCGGTAGGTATGAATATGTTAGACACTTGTAACTCAATTGGTGAAATAGTATCTTATTACACGCATTTTTATGCATGTTATCGTATCTAAAACACTAGAATTAAGCTAATCTTCATGTCAATTATTATGTAATTAATCTACTTTTATTTATTTTGTAGAAAATAAGCGGAGTTGTGGAAATCGGGAGAAAATGGCACGAAAATGAAGCAAAATTGAATTTCCGAAAAAGAAATGAAATTATTGATGTAGTCAACCGCGGTCAAAGTCAGAAAAGGAGCATATTGCAATTATTCATCGTTGTGGGCATGCACTTGAAATTACAAGGAGAGAGAGAGAGAGAGAGATATATATATATATATATATATATATAGTATCTCTCTCCAGAAAAGTTTTTTTTTTTTTTTTTTTTACCGCCGTGCAAAGAAAATATTTTGTTGCGAATGAACAAGATATTGAGGAATTGTCCATACGTAAAATCATAATTATTGATACGAGCCTTTTCTACAAAAAAAAGGGAATCCTTTGTTTCAATAGAAGCAGAAGTGATGTGGATTATTCAATAATCGAAGTTGATTTGCTTTATAAAAAGAAGATATCAATGAACTTCTATGAAATGGTTTCACGGGATTCAGCCAATTGTCTTGATTGTGGGATATCATTGAGAAATAGGAATCCATGTTATCAAAAGATTTAGATAAAAAGAGAAGAAACTTGACATAGGATCCGCCGCAGTTATAATGGATCCGGATAAGTTATTGATAGCGTGAATAGATCTACCATTTCTTAAAATCTCTCTTCTGATTCAAAATCGTGGTGTAACGTGTATCCCCCCTGTTCCGGTCATGGAATAGAAGAAATAAATCACAAAATAGATTTTTGTTCAAGAATGAAATCTTATTGGAACTATCCAGTTCATCCTTTGGAACCATATCATATCTCGGATCTGATGAAATAGGATGAATTGAGACGGTATTTTGTAAATACGTAATTATCTTGAATATATTAACTATTTCTTTATTTTTCCGATCACCTGGAAGGGACAAAAGAAACATCTTGTTCTTTCTTCAACAATTTCTGATCTCTAGTGGACCTCTCAGTAGGATTCGAACCTCGATGAAGTTTTGACCATCTGTCAGAGAAAAAAGAACGAAGGGATCTTGTAGGATTCCCAAGAAATTCTTCAATTTCTTTCGGAAGCAGATGCTTATTCATTTGCTTCTCATATTCCGTGAATAGCCAGGACATTAAGGAATATCCCGAAAGGCATTTAGGGAATCGGTCTGGTTCTATCTTTGTTCGTTCCTTTTGAAGAAAAGAAGGATCCCAAAGAATCGATCTTTCTTTTAGTTGTTGAATCTCTCTTTGATTGATCAATGTGTGATATTCTGAATCCTCATTTCTAATGGAATCGAAACGATCTTTGGATTGATCAGAGGATCCTTTCAATTGGCTAGAATCCATTAGTTGAACAAAACTAGATCTTGTGGAATCATATTGAATATTTGACTATATATTCCCTACCTTGCTAAAAAACCGATCCTTGTTTACCAACCACTCATTGTCTAACCAATTCTCTCTCGAAATGTTCCTAAAAAAATCCGATTCGTGCGAATTCTTCCCTCAACTAAAGAAGAGATCTTGGCGGAATTGCCACATATGAAATTGAGCACAATTTTGCATAGCCCACTTGTTTCTCGAGAAGAGATGGGAAACATGCTCAATTTCATTCGATTGAATCCAGCTCCTTGTTGTTTGAAGAAAACCTCCGCTTCATTTGGTATTTTTTCACTAAAAGCAAACATGAGATAACAAATCCAGTCTTTCACTAAGATTTCGAATAGCTATCCCGAATTCAAGTTGAGTATGTTTCGCCTCTTCCTCTGAGAAAGACGATCAAACAATTCCCAATCATGGTCCTTGCGAATTGGATCATCCATATAATATAAAAAAAGAAACTCTGGATATTTGATATCTTTCTCTTTGAATGAGATCTCAATTCCAGCGACGGTTTCATTAGATAGCTTACAACTACAATCCCTCTTTTTTCCGATCCAGTTCTTCCACCACCGCGAACCCCAGTTAGATTCAGGCATGATACACTTTTTAGTTATTGGGAGAACCCAAGTACTCTCTTTCGGATCCAGGAAACAGCTCTCAGAGATCTTTTTTCCTTTTGGAAGATACAAGAGCGAAACAATCAACCTATTGATATTGAAAGACCCAAAAGATTCTTCCACTGGATCATTTATGGGTCCAATGAAATTCATAGGTATAGGAAGAAGCCCTGTCAAATAGAGATTTTTTCTCTCGACCATCTTTTGATTGTTAATATGATATATGAGGACCACTACTACAAATAGTACTACACCCTTGATCATGAAATATTGATTGCTTGTTGAACACTGTAAATGTGAATTGCGTGAAAATAAGATACTCCAAATTCGGAAGTCCAAAAGTTTTATAAAACGTTCTTGATGGGAAAAAATGTGACTGAAAGATCCCACTGAATTGAATTTGGTCCATGAATCTAAGAAATAGTGAGAATTCTTGATCTCTCTCACTATCTCTCTCAATTCAAAAATCCAGGATTTGAATTGATGCCCTTTCATTGAGTCCTCCTAAATTTTATTGATTTATCCTAAAGATTTCATTTCAATTGGAATTTGGTTATTCACCATGTACGAGGATTCCCGCTAAGCATCCATGGCTGAATGGTTAAAGTACCCAACTCATAATTGACGAATTCGTAGGTTCAATTCCTACTGGATGCATGCCAATGGGACCCTCCAATAAGTCTATTGGAATTGGCTCTATATCAATGGAATCTCATCATCCATACATAACGAATTGGTGTGGTATATTCATATCATAACATATGAATAGTAAGAACTAGCTGATAAGAGCACAAAGTGTGACATTTTTAATATATATTTTTCCTCATTTGGCTAAGTTATTCTCTTAAAACTAATAATTATAATAAAGTTTATGTTTTTAGTTAATTCAAGGTCGGAAATGGTGAAAATAGGTAAAAAAGGGCATAAATGAGCATAAATTAAAGACAAGTCATTTTAGAAACTTTCCTCTTTCATTTTAGGAAATATTTCCTATTTTGTTTTAGGAAACTTTCTTCATTTGAACTTTTCTATTT
>BDJD01002515.1:76317-108274 GCA_002564525.1 Rosa multiflora
AACCAATATACCGGAATCAAATCTAAGTGGGAGAGTCTTTTCCCCCAGCTTGCCATCATTTTTCTGCTTTTCCTCTTCTGCCAAAACAGTTGCAATGGTCAGGTCATCCTCGGTATCATGAGAGCTGCTATTCAAACTCGAGCTTGAGCTCACATTTGCATTGCTATAGCTTCCATTCATACTACCCAACTAAAAAAACAGCTCACACATCCCTGCAAAACATGTCGATATTAGATTGACCCAAAAATTCACCCAACTAAATTCAACATAAAACACCCAACCAAAGCCAAAAATGGAACAAGCAAAAAAACTACCCAAAAAGCCAGGACCCCCAAAACTTTCACAGCAACTTATGGACTAATGACTAGAGATCAATTCTTCCTCCAATTATGGACAAAAAATAGACTAATTCATACAAACGCAGCTTCTCTGAATTAGTCAACAAGTAGACTAATTCTGATTACATTCTCAGATTAATTCAAAACAAACAACATACATAGAAATGAATTAAAGACTAATTCAAGACGAATAAGAACCTGAAACTCAGTTTAGCTGATGGGATATTAGTAAAATTACTAAAGATGAAATCTTTAATACAATTCCTTTCCCCCCATTTCAATCTTGGTGTGTACCTCTCCGCTCAGCTTTTAGGAGATTGTGGTTGCTCTCTTGAGCTACAATATTCCAATCCACGGCAGCAAATCACAGATAAAAAATAGTAGGAAATATATGGTGGAATAATAAACTGCTGTAAATTTTGATGGTGGAATAATAAACTGATGTAAACTGATGAAATATATTGATAGTGTCTTTAGCAAGCAATAATAAACTGATGTAAATTGGATTAAATACATTGTTGCTTATGGTGGATTATGTGTGTGTCTATGTTTGTTTGTTGTGGGCAGAGGGGTGGAGGTATTCACTTACTTAATCCTCATGCTTCTACATTTCAAAGAACTGAAATTGTCTGAAGCATAAACTGAAACTGTGATAAGTGAGTCATTGTTTTTATTATAAAATAAGCTTCTTATAACTTCGTCGAGACTGACATTCAGAAAGCATATCCTCTGATTGGTTTCTGCATCTAACAACAAAAGTTCTACATATTCATATTCTCATCCATGAACTTCTCGAAGTAAAAACTTATTTCAGTAAATCCATACAACATTGAAAATCCAAATAGAACAGCTACTACCTCGGCTAAACGCTGCACAAACACCAGACTGCGCAAGTGCGAACACAATGTCATGTGCTGCCACAATTTCAATAATTTTCGACCTCTTTCGCAGAAAAGGCAGAACCATGGCACAATGTCCTGTCGGATCATGGGTATCATATTCCTCCTGTGCATTCAAACATCAGCAGAACTTAATCTTAAACAGACTGACAACAATACCAATCAAAAGCTTGTCACCAATATATCAAACAGAACAAAGCATAGGTAGGCCATATCTATCAGAGTTTACAGCAATTTTTGAGAAAACTGGAAATTAAGTGCATTAAGAATTTCATCAAAGATTGTTAAAAGAAACGAATACAAGTTCTAACTTCAATATCCAAACTTACAACTTCCTACTGCAACCTAGCATCTGAGCCTTATTATACAACAATCTTCCCAAGTAATCAAGTATTGGTATTAAAATCACGAAATGAGTTCTAAACGTAGATCTTAAAGTAGAGCCTATATAACAAGTTCATATCACTAAGAATTTAAAGCTACTCAGCACAGGAACAAAGGCCCATGTCCAGATTAAACACAAACAATTAACTTCAACATTAGGCCTAGTTCTGATTAATTAACAGTAAAACCCCATCATTTATTTCTGAATTAAATCCAAACAAGCACAAAACCCAGAGCCTCTTCATAAAACCCCAACCACCAAGCTAATCACCCAAACCATCAAAAGCCCCAAACTTTCAATTCCATTAAAATCAAAGCAACTATTTTTACGTTACCTGGAGACGAATATTCCGAACCACCATGAATAACATTACTTTGTTTCCAGAGACACCAACGGAAGAAGAAGAAGAAGAAGAAGAAGGCAGTTAATTTGGGAGAGATGAAGAAGCTGAATTTCTTCATGTTCAACCCAATACTTCAGAAGAAATAAACCGAGGATATAGAGAAGTTATCACTTACTTTTCAGGCATGTTTGGAATGCCATGTTCTGAATATTCCCAGAGATAACATAAAACTTAGATGTGAGTTGAACATTGCTTTTAGCCCTCATCTGTCCATCACTAGCAGTAAAACTACACAACCAAATTACAATGAATCAGATTCTACTTTTCTTAGGGTTTAGGCTCCATAGAACAATCTACTAGTATTCTAATCCGAAAATGATTGATGCGATTCAAACTATTCAGATAAATAGCAAAATCCAAAACTCAAATCCATAGAAAATCAAGCACCAAATCAAATCATACAGAGAAGAGAGAGAGAGAGAGAGACCAGACTGACGGAGGAGACGAGGGCGCGGCGGTGCAGAGAGTATAGAAGATGTCGTCCTGCCATTGAGTAGACTCGTTGATGTCGTCCCACCAGCTCACGCCTTCGGCGGCGGCACCAAATCACCAAGAGGTTAGCAGCAGCACAGCGCGTTCGCCTCCGCCGTATCGGACAGCTTCGTCTTCTGCATCTCTTTAATTGACCCTAGTTTGAAGGCATGGAGGAGAGAGAAAATGGATCTAGGGCACTCTTATCTCCTCCATCGCTGAAGAGGATTTGGATTTCAGGGGAATAGAAGCAAGGAGATCGAGAGACTGTGATGGTGAGAGGGGTTTCATTTTTTTTTTTTTGGGGGGGTGGGGGTGTGTGTGGAAGAGAGACACATGGGTTTCATGACTGAGAGCTCGAGAGGGGGGTTTTGTTGAGGGGGGAGAGAGGAATTTCATGACTGAGAGAGCTCCAGAAAGGTTAGGTTTCATTTTGTTTCATTTTTCTTTCGGACACGATGTGGCTAGGGCTGGGCAGGAGGGGGCTGGGCAGGAGGTACAATTAAACTTCAATAAATTCTGAAGTCGCTCACACAACAGAAGTCTAACAAACTGTTGTAAGAGTGCACTATATAAAATCAAAATGTCAAAACATGGAGGGAAATATGCCGCATACCGCACTTTGGCTCAAAATGTTCCCACTATGTTCCCACTTCACACAACAGAAAAGTATAACTTCTGTTGTCTGATTTCTACAGCTTCCGCTAGGTTTACCTTGTGGAAGACATTCAAGCAAGCTTCCTCAAAATTTGGCATCCAACTTTCAATCACACAACGGAAATCTCAAGTACCGTTGTACCAAGCAGCCCAAATTTCAGATTTCATGAGGCAACCAAAACTCGAGCGTGGAGGGAAATCTGCCGCTAAATTTTTAAGACTCAGACAACGGACAATACTTAATTGTGTTGTGCAATGTAGTTCTGAGAAAAAAGTTATCACTTTGTTGACATTCACACAACAGAACATCACTAATACCGTTGTGCAATAGAGTTTACTCAAACACACAACAGACGATTTCTGTTCCGTTGTGTGATTCGTGTTGTGTGATTAGATTTTTGTAGTAGTGCAAGCATGCAAAACTCATTGTTAATTCACCTAAGTATTTATAGGTTTTCCACCGAATTTATCAAAGCCTAGAACGCTAGCACCTTAATATGGATTCAATTACATGTTTATCAACCTAAGTATGCATCCAAAGATCAATTAACACATAAAAGATGGGATTGAAGTTCGAAATTAACAATCATGCAAGCATATAATGAAATCGCAATTTTTCTTTTTGAAAACCTAAAACCTAAAACCTAAACATGCTTCATAGTATTTGGAAATCACATAACTAAATTCAATCTTTCATCATCACAAGGAATCGCAAATCATCATAGAATAATAAAACAAAACCCGAAATCATATAAGAATCGAAAATTGTTTTACAAAGAAACCAAAACCGAAAATAAAGTTGTGTTCATGGTTACACTTTTTGATCTTCAAGGACGCAAGAAGCTTCAAAAGTGGTGGAATGGATGAAAGCTACTGCAAGGATGCTTGAATGGATGAATGGATGCTCACGGCCTTGAACTTTGGATTTCTTGAAGTTGCCGAACCTTGGAAGAGAAAGGGGAGTGTTTGTGACTTTTGATTCTGAATTTTGTGGTGTGTAGAATGTCTTCACAAACCTCCTTTATATAGTGAATGGCAAGGGCTAGGGTTCCCTTGAATTTCTCTTGAATTGCATCATTTCGACCAATAGAAAAATAGCATATGAACTTGGAGAGCAAGTAATCTTCTATTGCCGAAATCTTCCATGTACCTAGACATATTTTCGGCCTCCCTTGTATGTAGAGTCATAAATCAATACTTATTCTTCTATTTTCTCTAATAAAATCCCAAGAAAATCCAAAATAATTCCTTAAAAGATATTGCTGAAATCTTTTGATAATTCCTTGTAATTCTCACGACAAAAGCATGTAGAATGGGCCTATGACTCCTCAAAAACGTCAAGAAGGATCTAGAGCATCATGTGCAAGTCACATGCTTCAAACTTCGGGCCAAACTCTCCCAAAATGGGCCAATTCGAAATCCATTATCAACATTGCCGAAATTTCTTCAATATTCTAGAACAACCTTGAACCATCTTGAGTCATCTTCAAGACACATCATCTCCTACCACCACCAGGACTCCTAGCAGCATCAGGTTTCCTAGTCCAACTAGGACTCTTGTCATTTCTTCATTTCCAAGCACATTTTTCCCGAGCTTACTCCTAGTTGCATTAGGATTCCTACTTCAACAGGGATTCCTTTTCCTGGTAGAACTGGGAAAGCTTCATTTCTCCATTTCTTTTCATTTCTGCGCCTCATTTCCATCATTTCTAGCTCTTCTTAGCTCATTTCTTGCATTTGAAGCTCAAATGTACCTATAAACACAAAACTAAGTCAGAAATGATATTGTTAAGAGAATAACTAAGAAAAATGTAGAGAAAATGATACTAAAAACATAGAAAATATTTGCTCGATCAGGAATACAATCATGAAGTTGATAGTACCAGAGATTCCTAGAGGCATACCATCAGAAAAGCTTCCTTGACCAATTGGGTAGATCAAGAAAACAGCAGTAGCAGCTGCAACAGGAGCTGAATATGCAACAGCAATCCAAGGGCGCATACCCCATATGTTGGGCAAAAATTGTAAATTTATATACCCAACACAATTTCGCTCTATCTTATTGACAAAATAGAGCTTTTTATTATGTCAAGTTCGACCCATTCAAGATAACAATAATCTCTTAATTACAACCCCTCACTTTAAGGGAAAACCCTTTGATTCCAAGTACAAGTTAACATATGGAGATGTGTGTGCTTGTGAAAAAATGCGGCTGCACCTGAGTTGTTTTACAGGCTGCCTACGTACCCCGGAAGAGATCAAGCCACTCGTAGTTCAAGTTTTTGTGGCTTTGGGGTCTCAACAGGTAGATGACTTGTTGAAAACTTTGGATATGTATTTGAGTGAATTTGGTTTTGAAAGAACCAGGGATTCGGTTTAAGTTGTGGTTGTATCTAGATTTAAATCCAGATTGCCTACATACCCTGTGAAGGGATCAAACCATTGTAGTTCATGACTTTTGGGAATTTGTGATTTTCCTTGGTTTTGTACCAAAAGGATATTTTTAGGTTCCGAGGTATTTTTAATGAAACCAAAGCTCGGGTATTTTGAAATGGAAACCCGTAGTGTCATGCGTTGTCAAATTCTTCAAATGGGCCCAAATTTGGTCATGGGCTTCTTTTGTATCCTCGCGAGTCATGTTCCTCGATCCGTGAAGCTTTCTCAGCCCCAGATTTAATACAGGAACCCTCAATGTAACGAGTAAACTCCGTGTCTCAATTTTCTTGTCCAAAATTCGGAGACGTGCATCAAACTTTTCTTTGGCCATCAAATTTTGCTATGGACACTCATAAACTTCTCAGAAACCCAAAGCTTTCCAGAGGCCCAGCTGCTATATTTTTATTTTACCATTCTTTTATTTTTCTTTTCTCACTACTGCTCGGCTTTACTCTCCACTGCCTTCGGTCCACCCTATCCGAAACACAGTAGGACACAAACTTCTGCAAATTGGATTTCGAGATGGACTTGAGGGTGGAAGCCAACTTGGAGATGGAATTACAACTGGGTTTTCGTCACAAAAGAGTTCCCCAACATCTAAAGCTTGCAATCAGCTTCATCCTCCTATTCCGTGAAGAGAAATTGGGTAAGAAAATTCCCACTTTATTTTTTTGCTTCTGGCTTCGTAATCCGCGAACGCAGGTCTTAACATCCTTTCTTTGATATTTTGCAGTGATTTTGATGAGCGAATTGGCCTAGGCTCGTGGTGATTTGTATCGGGTAAGTATTCAATTATAGTTTTCCCTTTTTGCTTCTTTGCCTTTATATCCACAAACCCAGTACGAAGCTCTATTGCCTTACTTAATTAAGCTTTTTGTCTCATGTATAGCTTAATTAAGTTCTTGTCTCATGCACAATTTGATTATACTCTCTTATCTGCAATGCCACCAGATCGTCAATCACCCCTCTTTCTTTTCTTTTTTTGTTTTTGTTGCTTTGTGCCTCTGTCAATCTCTGGAATGGTTTTGATGATGTTGGCCCACTTAGATATAGACAAGGATGCCACCGCCAAAGACTTTTCTTCTTTAGTTTTCATGCCGGCACCGCTTCGAGACTTTTTGGAAAACAAATTCTCCAGTGTCGTAGTGTTTCACGCAATTTGATTGAACTCTCCCCTCTGCAGCGACTCTTTTGTCCCTTTTTTAGTTTCTTTGCACCGAAAAACATTTATCTTGGTGTTTTGTCAAGTCCTAATGCCGCAACCTTAAGGATTTTAAATTTGATAACCCTTTGTGTAGATATAAGGCGAGGATAGCAGCTGCAGTTGAGATCCCAGAGTTTCAATTTCAGGGTGAGCCTCTGTCCATTTAAGCTCTGTTTATCTTTTCCCTCCTTGTGCTATCTGAGTTGGAGCTCTTGGTCTAAATTTCAAGACTTCTTTATTTGTAAAGAGACAAAACTAGTTTTCATCAATTATGCTTCCTTTATCCTTTCTTCTTTGTGGCGTCATTTCACACAGCACACTTTGCAAAAAGGAAGATATGAGTAATTAAACAATCGTACTTGGTTTAAAAGATCCCAGACCAAGAT
Organism: Rosa multiflora; assembly: GCA_002564525.1. NCBI lineage: Eukaryota > Viridiplantae > Streptophyta > Magnoliopsida > Rosales > Rosaceae > Rosa > Rosa multiflora. Next base: position 83,497 of record BDJD01002515.1, read on the forward strand.
ATTTCCCTCTCTACTTTTCCATGTGAGCCCCTCTTCAGCCTCCTGCAACAATATTGGTTCAGGACTTGTTGCCCTCTCCTTGAATACATTTAATTTGGCTTTGGAATATGCCTTGAATGATAGTGCACTTTCAACACATTTTTGACGAACAATGAACCAAATTGTCTCCAATTAAACCTTCAAGTTGGTTCTTGTCAGTCCACCACTAGACTTTCACTACTTTTTTGACACCGCTTCGAAGCTTTTTGGATGACGAATGCTACCAAACTTATGCACATAATTGGGCTCTGAAGTTTGCAAATTCTTGTCTTTCTTTCTTCTCTTGACGCACTGCACCCACGAAGACATACTTGTCAACCCTTGAGATCAAGTCTTGGTCTGTCTCATTTGGTTGTCTTGACCATTTGCAAAAATAAGAACCTGTCCATCAGACTTGTCTTGGAATTGGCTGCCACAAACAGTGTGATTAGTTTTGACACCTTGTGACCTGCCTTGCAATCCCACTGCCCAGCTTTCTTTCTTGTTTGTCATCTTTCAATGTTAGAAGCCTCAGACCGTCTCTTTGGCTAGTTTGGCTTTGTTCTTGGAATTAAATGCTTCAAAGCTTGTATTTAACTTTATCAAGTTTCTTTTCTGTGCAGGCTCAAGTCGGACCAGGTGATAGTAGTCACAGCATTCCAAAGGTGAGTTTCTTCTTTAGAGTATTAGCTGTTTCAAACTTATTTGCGGACATTAAATTTAAAGTCTGCTGCAGAATTGTATTTATTTTGGTAGCCTATTTCCATGTTTTTGCAGGTGGATGCGAGAAGAGAAACTATAGTGCAACCAAGTATCAGAACTCCGGGATTCAAACTCAAGGGTGAGGCTTTCTTTTTATTTACCCACTGGTTTGTTTAGAATAGTTGTTTCGGAACGGAGGTTGGGACTGGCTCTTTTTGGCTATGGAGTTTTGAAAAGATGCAGGGAGGAATTATATGTGGTGTTTAAGTGGAATTGACAGAGTTCCTGTTATCATTTTTATATTGAACCACGACCCTATGGTGATCCATAAAGGGCCCTCTGACAGTTCGGTGTATTAAACAGCCAAAACTTGAGGATAATATCGGCACCCTAAGGCACGCCGTATCAAAGTTCTGAAACAGTATTGGCACCATAAGGCACCGCCACCGAAGCTTTGAAAGCAGTTTCGGCACCCTAAGGCACGCCGAATGAAGCTCTGAAACAGTATTGGCACCGAAAGGTACCGCCACTGGAGCTTTGAAAGTGGTAAAACCATACAGAGATGCAGACAGATCCTCCACCTTTGATTCCTATGGAACACGTTGCGGCTTCTTCTATCTCCTTCTCTTCTGTTTTTTTTTTTTATCCTTTCCTCCTTTTTTTTCTTTTTGGCATGGCCTCTTGGCTTCTTATATGGTGCACTGATGATCTGATTGAGTTCTAGAGTACCTCTTGCGTTTGATATGTATTGAAACACCAAAAAAATAGCTGTAATCTTTATCATGGAAGCTCCCGCGTACGGGTTGCACTCAAACTCTAGCATTTGATAAGCTTGTGAGCAAATATGACGTGGGCCTTTGGTCTTCATAGACTTTCTGTCTTTTTTTTTGTTGCTTCTTGTATTCTTTTTTATTGCTTGTTTTTTTTTATTTTTTATTTTTTATATTTCAACACCTTACCGAAACCAAGTTCCCACTCACGACCCATATAGCAAGCTACACCAAGTAAGAAGTGTAGAACAATTAGCTCATAAGGACCACCGTTGTATAACCATTCATCAACGGAAGCCGCTTCCCATATTGGGTAAAAGTGCAAACCTATAGTTGCAGAAGTAGGGATAGTGGCACCAGAAATAATATTGTTTATGTAAAGTAGAGATCTAGAAACAGGTTCACGAATACCATTAATATCTATCGGAGGTGCAGCAATGAAAGCAATAATAAATACAGGGGGGAATGATCATTTACCCAATTTCAGATTAAAAATTGTCCACTTGCTCCACTAACTATTTTTTAACCCCGTTTACCCAAAACACTCTAAGAGATTATTTCCCTAATACCCGATTAATTCTTTTTTATTTATTTTTGGGATTTTTTTGCTCTCTCATTCTTTCTCACTTAGAGGGAGAAGTCATCCTCCACCTTGCCAGACTTCTGTGACCAGTGGCCGGCTGCCGACTCCAGTGACTGGAATCAGGCGACCGGTGACAGGAATCCGGCAACCGATGACCGGAATCAGGCGACCGGTCACCAGAATTAGGAATCCGGCTACCAGACTGGTGTCGGGATTCGAGCGTCTGAATTTATTACCCCCTAATAATACCCAGTAACCATATTATTGCCCCCCAATACTCATATTATTGCATCCCAAAAATCATATTATTGCCTCCAATAATCATATTATTGCCGTCCAGTGAATTGTATAAACTCCCAAAACCAAAATGAATACACTACAGACACAATTGATCAATTTATAATCATATTATTGCCTCCCAATAATCATATTATTGCCCCCCATTAATCATATTATTGTCTCCCAGTAATCATGTCATTGCCCCCTAATAATCGTATTATTGCCCCCACTAATCATATTATTACCAAAAAAAAAATTCTCTGGGCACCCATAAATTGCTCTGGCACCCACCGGAGTTAATTAACCCCAGAAGCACCGACCTTCGCTTCAAGATCTGCAGAAGCTAGGCTCTCAGATCTACCATGGTTTTTTCGACAAAGCTCAGATCTACCATGGTTGAGAACGAGGCTACCAAGAGAGCCAGGAGGAAGGTCGCCGCCGATCTGCCGGGCCTGTTCACCTTCCCTCCTCCTCCGGAGTCGCCGGAAGCCTTCCTCGCTCTTCCCCTCCCTGCTGACCTGGTAGATCGCCCTCCGGGTCGACCCCGCCATCGTCCTTCCCTTGGATATCGTCGAGGAGGACGTCATGCGCTCCAAGCGATCCATCTACTGTGACCAGTGCCGAGTCGTGGGTGAGAGAGAGAGAGAGAGAGAGAGAGAGAGAAAATCAGTTTCAATTTAATAATAGGGGGCAAATTGTCAAAAGATGTTAGATTGGGTAAGTGGGGTTAAAAAACTCTTAGTGGAGTAAGTGGGCAATTTTTAAGCTATAATTGGGTAAATGGTCGCAGCCCCTAAATATAGAAGTTGCGGTCAATAAAGTAGGGATCATCAAAACACCAAGCCATCCAATGTAAAGACAATTTTCAGTGCTGGTTATCCAATTACAAAAGCGACCCCATGGGCTTTCGCTTTCACGTCTCTCTAAAATTGCAGTCATGGTAAAATCTTGGTTTATTTAATCATTAATCATCAAGGACTCCCAAGCACACAAATTCTCTATAAACAGATAAATAGAAATAATAGATAATTATTCATTATTCAACAGTATAACTTGACTTATATACCCATGTCAGCCAATATCAACATCTATAGATATCTATAGATTTATCCTTTTTTTTAATAACTGAAATGAATTCAAAAATTAGGATTTCTATATACACGATTTCAATATACTAATTAGAATGAGTTGCCCGGGACTCGAATCTGGAACTAGTCAGATGGAGTAGATAATTTCCTTGTTAGAAAATAATAGGCAAAAAACCCTCCCCAAACCGTGCTTGCATTTTTCATTGCATGCGGCTTTCCCTATGTATACATCTAAAATGTATTTCCTTCCTTATACACGACTCTAAGAAAGTTGAATACTCAGTTGATCAACCCTTACTACATGAACATGTCATAATACATAATAGAAAAAATTTGTTATCTCTTCATTATTTATAGAAAATTTCCATTTCCATGGTCGCATAAACAATCATTCATGATTAACTAGATCATTGATACACAAAATATCCAAATACCAAATCTGTCCTGTATAAAACCTCTTCAAAGTAGAAGAAGTTCTTGGAAAGAGCAAAGGAAAAAATATGTTCTTCTTCCGGAAAGAATTCGTCCAATAATTTAGGACCTAATTTTTTCAAAAAAGTGCGTACAGTACTTTTGTGTTTACAAGCCAAAGTTTTAACATTGGAAAGTTGAAGTATATATTTTATTCGATACAATTTTTTTTTTAAGATCCGCTATTTTCCGCCTATACGCACAAATCGGTCGATAATAACCAATCAAGCGTGTCGCATAAGACAAAGGTTCAAAAACTTGAAATTAAACAATTTAAGCATTGGTAGAAGAGAACCAACCTAGTTTATTATTACCAAATTAGCAAAAACAAAATGAATCAAAATGCAATACTAGAAGCTGAAAATTGATTAACTATGGTGGAAAAGAAAATTGCATGCCAAGTCAACACACCTGGGCTGTATATGCTTAAATTCCTTGCTTAACATCGTCTGCAATTTATCACGACCAATGAAGTTGTAGCTGAAAAAAATACGATATAAACTAATGTCATTACACAAAACAACATTAAATCTTAACCATGCTGCATGCCAACATTAGGAAAGAGGTGGTTACCAATAAGTAAAGAAAGAACTATCTTGCTTCCACATATTGACAAAACTCACCAGTGATCAAAAGTAAGCCAGAGGCTCGCCTTTCAACCTTCCAGCCAAAATGATGAACGTAGTTACATGGGTAACCCTTGCCCTGCATATAAACACAATGGATAAATAAAAATGACATTGTGTTATGAAATCCAAAAAAGCGAGGACACTCCCCTTTCCATTTTTCTGTTTGAGTAAATAACTTTTTCAGGTCTTCTTACTTTTCAAGTATGCTTCCCTTTATTACAACATGTGATTAGGTTTGACTTGGCTATAGGATTTTGGAGATTTGCCAATTCTTACTACAACTTAATAAATTGCTGAGCATAAGTTATCAAATATTCTTGTCTGCCTAAAATGAGATAGCTAGAATTGCCTAAAATACAATCTACCAGTTAGGTAGGTTTCTACACATACTATGGATTTCCTGCAAGTCCAGCTATACATTCATTAACTTCAAATCAATAATGCTTTCTTTTGCCATTTTTTGAATCAGACTGTTAGCATTAATTCTCTTGACCTTTCACTAATAACAGGACTCAAGGTTAAAACCACATAATGTTTATTGAACTATTGTTAGAAATAAGTAGTGACTCATAACATCTGTGGTATTCAATCCTCCTTTCTGATTTTTAAAAGATGGACAGGCAGATTATACGAAAGAAAAAAAAATTAATAATTTGTATATGCACAATGTTTATACTCTTCTATTAGTTTTAATATTCTCAATTGAGCACAGGAAGATCTTAGATTGCCTTAAAAAAGAGAGCAGGAAATATATGTGAACTTTGTGGTATAGGACAGAGATTATAAACTTACTCGCCATCTGATGCTAACTTCCTAACAACTATAGCACTTAGGTTGAGCATTATGACATATTACATTTTTTCCACTATGTCACAAACAGTCAAACATCATATGCTGTATGGTATTCCTGCACTACAATTTATAATGAATGTTGCAAACCTGTAACTTCTAGAAACTGAATGGTGGGTGTCATTATGTTTTATTGTAACTCAAGCTTCAAGCTGGGCTCACTTTCTTCCAGAAAGACCAATATCAAACTATGAATGCAACTAAACTAAGCTTTAAGCTGGGCTCGCCCTTTTTAATTAGAAACCAAAACACAAAGTCAAGAATTAATATCCCAGACAAATGTTTCTCTTTTTAATGACAATATTGACAGTAGAATCATAGACTTTTCTCTTAATACCAACACTAATTAGCCTATAGGCTCTTGTTCCATCTAATCAACTAACAATTACGAAACAGAAACAATATGCACTATATAATCTGAAACATCAGTATAAAATTTCAATACCAAGAGCAAATCATATCACTCAAAATCTACAATACATGTGATTTGAACTTGGAAACAAAGAACACTATTCTAAATCAATCAAATTCAAAAGGATATAAGCTTAGACAACTAAAGCTGCTGAAAACTAAAGTGAACAAAACCATTAAAATGGATGGTCCTTGAAGATCTAAACATAATCCCTACTTCCCTCGAATGGCATATTCTCAATAATATTATGGTTTTGCTTCCAAAATATTTCTCTGAAGGTCTATTGATCATTTGTTTCCAAAATTTTTGCGTAGTGCTAAGTAATTATAAATAACAAAATGAATAGAATATACCTGTGACAATATTTAGGCTTTATTGCTAGAGATTATGGTTTATCTCTGTATCTGCAAAAGTGTCAAAGTCAGTACAGAGATTTGCAGATACAGAGATAAAGAGGATACAGAGATGTGGACAACACATGAAGAGTATGGTGAGCTGATCTGAAAGTGCTAGAAAAATGATACGGCTAAGCCAACAATGGGAATTTGGTCTAACAATGTGTCTCGCTGTGGGTAGACCCTGAAAGGATGTTGTAAAGATAAGTTCTCAAACCCCTCTGCTAGGTGGATGACTTACTAGCTGATATTGAGAAGCTCCACCAATCTAACCCCTCAAAGGCTATTTAGCAAATCAACATCCTCACAGAATAGGTGACCAGGCTATAGACCCAAGATGAAATGCATTGGTATCAGCGCTCTCACATGAATTGGTTGAATGTGGGAGATAAGAACTCTAGCTTTTTCATTAAAGCACCCTCTAATGAAGACAATTTAACAAAATCTTCAAGCTCCATGATGAGGACAGTAACTGGTTAGGATCTGATGCAGAAATCTCTCTTCCTCTCGTAAACTATTTCATAACTCTATACAAGTCAAATGGTCTTCAACAATTGGAAGAAGTCTTGGATTTTGTGGAAACAAACGTCACGAATGAAATGAATGACACTTTTACTAGGCCAGTTTCTCTCTTTAAGGTAAAAAATGCTGCCTTTGAGTTGGATGGTACTAAGGCTCAGAGGCCGGATGGATTCTCGAGCATTTTTTTTATTAAGATCAATGGGAGTTGGTTCAATCTGTCATTCTTGAATCTGCTCTACAATATCAATCATCCTACTCTACGCTTTGGAAGATGAATCAAACGTATTTGGCTTTAATCCCAAAGGTCAAAGCTCCTAATCACTGCTGCTCATTATAGGCCAATTGCCTTGTGCTACTTCTCTTACAAAACATTGACCAAGATTATTTTCAACAAACTACAACCTTTCATGGCTATCCTAATAACAGAGAAACAATCTACTTTTGTTTCAAATAGGCAGATCCAGGATAACATAGTAGTAGCTCACGAACTTTTCCATAAAAATGACCAGATCAGGCAACACTGGGGCTTTTGGGTTAAAACTCGACATGAACAAGGCCTACGATAGAGTTGAATGGAACTTCTTAGAAGTCGTTCTCCGAAAGATGGGCTTCTCTAATTCATGGTTGTGTCTGGTAATGAGTTGTGTTAGTACTCCCACTCTCTCTGTGCTCATAAATGGTAAGCCGGGTTCTTTCTTTTCTCCTAGTAGAGGGCTTCGTCAAGGAGATCTGCTCTCCCCTTTCCTGTTTCTTTTTGTGAATGATGTTTTGTCCAGAATGGTTAAAAAGATGTGTCAATCTTCTCTTTTGCATCCTACAGCAATTGGCTCGAATTTACTGGAAGTTAGTCATCTATTCTTTACTAATGACTCTTTAGTCCTTCTACAAGCAACTCTGCAGAACTGTGAGACCTTATCTGATATCATTTATACCTATTGTGTTGCCTCCAGACAATTAATAAATGTTGAAAAGTCCTCTTTTTTCTTCAGCCCCAATACCCGCTCAGAGATAGTCCATCTCCTTAGTGCATAAGCAGATGCCTGTGGTGGCAAATCGGGGAAGCATTTGGGGCTTTCGACCTTCTGGCACAAATCGAAGAGAAAGGCCTTGGGGTTCATTAAAGAGTCTGTTATTTGGAATGTTAATGGATGGAAGCAAGCAACTCTAAGCCAGGTCTGGAAAGAAGTCCTAATAGAAGCAGTGGCCACTGCTATCCTAGCTTACCCAATGGGGTGTTTCAAATTTCCTTCCTCCCTATGCAAAGAGTGGTATCTTGCCGGCCTTCTGGTGGGGGAATGTAGAGTCTAAAGGCTTGCATTGGAAGTCCAGGGATTTCTTGTCTAGCTCAAAAAATGATGGTGGTATGGGGTTTAGGAATTTAGAGGACTTCAATAATTCTCTTCTTACTAAGCAGGCTTGGCGAATCCATCATAGCCCATCCGCCTTGTGGGTTCAGGTTCTGGAATAGCTATACTATCCTCATTCATCATTCTTGAAAGTCTCTAAAAGCCCAAAGCCCTCTTAGATCTGGAATAGTCTTCTCATCGAATGAGATATCATTCAAAAGGAAGCTCTGTGGAACATTGGAAATGGTTTTTCGGTCAATACCAGTAAGGATAATTAGATCCCTTCCCTCCCTCCCCCCTCCTCTATTTCTCTCACTGAGGATCATGTTAATAGCTGAGTTGGTGATTTCATAGATTGGGACACTGTGCAATGGAACATGGACCACTTGGCTACGCTCATCTCTCCCGGCCAAAGCTTGCTAATCTCGGCTATCCCAATTACCTCTTTAGCAGCTCAAGACATATTGGTTTGGCCATACTCCAAAGATGGGATGTTCTCGGTCAAATCAGGTTACCACCTCCTTCACAACAAATTGTATGCCAGCAAGTTAAATCATCCAAACCATTCTGAAAATGTGTCCTCTTCCCTCTAAGTTCATTTGGACCCTTCAAGTCATTCCTAGAATCAAAAACTTTCTATGGAGAGCAACTCTTGGTACCTTCCCTTACCATGCTACTCTATGTAAAAGGCATGTTGGATAAATCATCCAAACCATTCTGAAAATGTGTCCTCTTCCCTCTAAGTTCATTTGGACCCTTCAAGTCACTCCTAGAATCAAAAACTTTCTATGGAGAGCAACTCTTGGTACCTTCCCTTACCATGCTACTCTATGTAAAAGGCATGTTGGAAACAATGCGGCTTGCTTCTTCTGTTTCACCCGATGAAATCCACTGAGCATATGCTTCTTCAGTGTTTTAGGGCCAGATGTGCTTGGTTTGCCCACCCATTATCTTACAAAGTTAATGTCCAGGCCATTACTTCATTTAAGAACTGGCTTCAAGCCCTTGCAGATGCTCAAGCTCCTCTTCATTTTGCTACACAAATTTCTTTCCTTTTCTGGAGGATTTGGAAGCACTATTGTGACTCTGTTTTTAATAAGAAGCCTCCCGATCCGATCAGAGTTCCTTTGGCTGCTTTCTCAGTAGCAAATGAGTTTATTACTGCTAATTCCTTTGTTTTTTCTCATTCGACGCAGCTCCCCAGTGCTACGAGAATGCCTCAACCCCATCATGGATGCCCCCTCTTACAAATTCAGTTTGCATCAACACGGACGCTTCATGGCATCAACTCAGCTTGATCACTTTTGACTCCAAGTGCTTGATCAATTGTATGAAGTACAATACATCACTGCCTGCTTGGAGGGCTACAACAATTATTGCTCAAGTCCAGCGGCTCTCGAGTTTCTGACAAGTTAGCTGGTCTTGGTCCAGCAGAAGCTCTAATGAAGCTGAGCACTTGGTGGCTTCATTAGTTCATAGAGGGGTGTGCTCTTCTGATTGGGTTCAGAATCCTCCCCTCTCTTTATGTAATGTTTTACTTTCAGATTAATCCACTGACCCTTCCAGTTCAGTAAGCTAATCTCTCCTTTGTTTGTTTTCTTTCTAAGGGTTCTCTTTCCCCTTGTCTAATGAATCTTTCAGTTTCTAAAAAAAAAAAAAGAAGAGTTTTTATCAAAAATAGTCTTTGAAATATTGGGTAATTTGACACTTTGCTGGTTTAAAAAATTCTAAAATTATCACATTAGTACTTCAAAATAAATTTCCGATATACTTTTAGTACCGTCTGTAATAACACCATTAACGGAATTGTTTTTGGCAAAAATAAAAAATTAACGGTGGTGCTAACAAAGAGTACGTACTAAAAGTATGTGAGAGATTTTTTTTTTTTGAGGGGAATGGAATCAGGTTCCAATATATTAACGACGTCACTGCGTCAAGCTAGAAGGATTCGCAAATCCTTCATAATACATCTCAGAGTACAATTCAGACTGCCAAAGGCAGAGGTGCCTAAACTGAAAAGTTCGAAAACATTACAGACTGCAAAAAGCAGCCAAATTATTACTAGCCAACAAATAGGAAAAACCTAAAGGAACTGCCGAAAAGAAAAGCAAACAAAATAATACTTCCCTAACCCTACCCAGTCTAAAAATGGAACCACCGTCTTGAGCATCTTGACGCCTAAGACCCAATGGTGTACGTCGCAACAAATCAACACAGCCACAGTACCAATCAAAGACCAACATAGGATAAAGAAAGAAACATGCCTCCTCCCAAAGACTCCACCCAACCCAAAACTGAAAGAAAAGAAAAAGGAGAGAGATGGACTAACCCATCCAAGCCACAAAGCTGCAGCCCAGACAGATTGGAGGCCCAATGGCCCAGAACCCATCTCCTCCCTCTCTTCCCTTCAGATCGAGCAGACCGGAGTCGCCGGAAGGACGCGCCCCATCAATCCTCTGGCGGGCGTGCGCGCTCCCCCACCATTGCCTCCGATATACTTTTAGTACCGTCTGTAATAACACCATTAACGGAATTGTCTTTGGCAAAAATAAAAAATTAACGGTGGTGCTAACAAAGAGTACGTACTACAAGTATGTGAGAGATTGATTTTGAGCTACGTACTAATATGATAGTTTTAGAATGTAGAGAATTGAAAAGTCAAATAACTAAAAATTAGTCTCCAACATACTTTAGTTTTAGAATACGGGGAGAGAACTGCTGGTCACATTTATTCTAAAGTTTATATATGATATTTAGATACAGTTATAAAAAAATAAAAATAAAAAAAAAGAAGATGCAATTCTAGATCAAGCACGTGGTCATATGTTTTTAGGGTGCAGATTAGACTCATTTTTTATAATTAAGATGATTTATATGGATCATATGCATAATACATGGTTTTAAATGTCTTATTTGAAAATCATAATAACAAAAGAAAAATTGCAGTATTGGTATTCATCGATGGATGAAGTTGAAAAATAACATAAAAACTCTCGGTGGCAGCAATATATAATGAAAAAAAGAAAACTAACCTCCCTCTTTGAAGTTTGAACCGGATCTCATGTAGCTTGCAAGGGTTTAGGAGCTTCTCTTCTTCGCGGTTGGTCGTCTCTGATACTTTCTCAGTTGCGTGTTACTAGAGACCATTGATAACATCAAATCCATGGCCAACCTTACAAGCACAGTGAAGAGAGAAAGAGACGAAAATGGAAGAACAATATGGAGCAAAATTCTTGAGAGTGTTTTTCTGAAAATGCAAAGTCTACCAAATTATTACAACAAACCCCTATTTATAGTAACACCACACCTTCACTTATTACAGACTGGAAAATATAGAAAATATCTAAAGTCTCTGCGTCAGCAAATGACTAGTACATGCTCGACAGCTGGATGGCACACCATTGGTCAAGCTGACTCTTCCATGCTGAGGCCACGTAATAGATAACACCTCCCCTCAATCTCAGCTAGGGATACCACACTGAGATTGACACAATGTTGTTTGAAGATTGGGCTATGTAAACCTTTGGTGAAGACATCTGCAGTTTGATGTTCAGTGGGAACATATTGTTGAAGAAGATCTTGTCTCTGTACTCTTTCTCTTACAAAGTGAAAGTCATTATCCAAGTGCTTAATCCTTGAATGGAATACAAGATTGGAGCATAAAGCAAGAGCAGACAAGTTGTCACACTTCAATAGAGGAGGGGCAGATACTCTTACCTACAAATCACATAGCACATGCCTTATCCAAGATATCTCTGCTGCAGTGTTTGCAAGAGCTCTATATTCTGCTTCTGTTGAACTTCTTGACACTGAGCGCAGTTCTTTGATTGCCAGGATATAGGACAATGGCCTAGATACACAATGAAGCCAGTGGTAGATCTCCTATGGTTAATCTCACCAGCCCAATCAGCATCACAGTAGGCATTAATGTATGCCACACTGTCACCATACTTGTAAAACAATCCTTTGCTCAAAGTTCCTTGCAGATATCTTAATATTCTCTTAATAGATGCATAATGAACATCAGTTAGGGCAGACATGAATTGACACACAGTATTGACAGCGTAGGCAATATCAGGCCTAGTGAAGGTCAGATACTGGAGTGCCCCAACAATGCTCCTATAAAGAGTAGGATTCGGTAGAGGAGTACCTTCATTTTTGAGCAACTGAACATGAGGAAGGCAAGCTGACACACATTCCCTACACGTTTCCAGACCTGCTTTGGCTATCAACTCCTTTTCATATTTTTCTTGGGACAGAAAAATACCATTTTCTTGTATTGCACATTGATGCCAAGGAAGAAAGACAAGGAATCGAGATCTTTCATATCAAACACTTCACTCAACTCGGACACAACCGCATTGATTCCTTCAGTATTAGATCCAGTTACCACAATATCATCCCCATACAACAATAAGCAACTACACCTTTTTCACTTTGCTTTATGAATAAGCTAGGATCTGAATGAGAAAAATGAAAGCCTAGAGCTGTAAGAAAGTTAGTAAACTTTTCATTCCAAGCTCTAGGAGCTTGCTTCAAACCATAGAGTGATTTCTTCAACAAGCAAACATAATCAGGATGGATAGAGTCAATAAATCCTTGAGGCTGTTGCATATAAACTTCCTCTCAGAGATCACCATGCAAAAATGCATTTTTAACATCCAACTGCCATAATTCCCCTTTATTGTCTCACTACAGGGCTAAAAGTTTCATAATAGTCCAAGCCTTTCTCTTGACTATACCCCTGTGCAACTAATCTTGCTTTGTGCCTAGAAACAGTGCCATCAGGATTCCTTTTAATCTTATATATCCATTTACTCCCAACAATGTTCTTACCTTTAGGTAATGGAACCAGAAACCAGGTACCTTGCTTCCGGAACACATCAATCTCCTCATTCATTGCCAAGTCCCATTCAGGTGTACCAACTGCAGCTCTAAAGGACTTGGGCTCTACAGACTCGTGAATATCCAAAACAAAAGTAAAGCAACTAAAAAAGGCTAATTCATCAAGTAGATTCTGTTGAACCACACAGGAGAAGGCATACAAGTCTGGAAATAATTTGGTCTTTATAATCCCATTCTTTGCTCTTGTCAGCATAGAGTGATTGTTATATGCCTGAGCATGATCTTCAACAAATTACAACTCTTGAGGTAGGACTACACTAGCATTATCACTATCACTGTATCTGGTGGAAATATCATCATTAATTGAATTGGGACCACCACTACCACTTCCACCATCTTCACTTAACACATTCACGTTTCCACCATCCACATTACTATTCACAACAGTATTCACATCACTATTCACAGCGGCATTCACATCACTATTCACAGTAGCATTCACATTACTATTCACATCACTATTCACAGCAGCATTCACATTACTATTCACATCACCATGAGTCATGCCCCCCCCCCCAATCAGCCAAGGTAGGGAACCGTGCAGAAGGCTGAGAGGACTGGGCAAAAGGAAGCACCACGTGCAATTGAGCTGGAGTAAGGACTGAAAGCAGATGTGATGGAAGAGAAGGAGAGTTGGTAGAACCAGGGACAAAGGGGGATGGCCTAGCAGGACTAGGGATAGATGGTGATGGTGTACAGGTGAGGCTAGAAGTAGAGGTTGACACAGGAGAAGCAACTGAAAAGGGAAACAGAGTCTCATCATGGATAACGTGTCTGTATAGCCAAAGTTTATTTTTCTCGATGCTGTAACAAAAAACACCTTTGTAACCAAGAGCATAGCCAAGAAAAACACATGTAGTTGTTCTAGGATCAAGTTTTTCATGGGAATATGGTCTAAGATAAGGATAACATGCTGAGCCAAAGATTTTAAGGAAGCGGATATCAGGTACAGATCCAAACAACTTAAAGTAAGGAGAATGCATGCATGTTGAGAGATTTACATGGAATTCTATTGATAAGAAAGGCTGCATGAGCAACAACATGAAACCAAAATCGTTTAGGCAAGCTTGCCTCCATTACCAAAGTGATGCAAGTCTCTACAACATGTCGATTCTTCCTCTCAGCAACCCCATTTTGCTGAGGAGTGTGAGGACATGTACTAAAGTGCAAAATCCCTTTGGTGTCTAGAAAATTCCTGAAAGCTTTGCTATTATACTCTCCATCTCCATTAGTTTGCAAGGATTGAATAGAACAATGAAACTGTGTTTGCACAAAGTTGAAGAACTTGACAAATGCGGAGAAAACATCTGATTTATTAATGAGAGGAAAAATCCATACAAACTTGGTATTATCATCCTTGTAGATGACATAGTACTTAAAGCCTTCCAAAGACAAACAAGGAGCAGCACCCTATACATCATAGTGAACTTTTTGAAATCGAACAACTGACCTAGAGACTGATTCAGTAAAAGGTAACCTATGCATCTTTCCACTAAGACAGGAAGAACAAATATGAGGACTAGGATCATTGCTAAACTGCACTTGAGAAAGTGATAGCATTTTAGCAGCAACATCAGAAGTAGGATGACCAAGTCTTTGATGCTAGAGAGAGGACTTGATAGTTGAACCAACAAAGGCAGTATGAGTATGTTGAGAGATAGAAGGAAATTGTGGACTTTTGAACAGAAACAGTCCTTCACCATTACTCTTTCCCTTGTATAACAGGGCCTTTGTTGCTTTGTCTTGTACACAAATGTCAATATCATCCATAGTTATGTAGCAATGATTTTCGTTACACAGTTTATTGAAGGTTGAGAGATTTACATGGAATTCTATTGATAAGAAAGGCTGCATGAGCAACAGCATGAAACCAAAATCGTTTAGGCAAGCTTGCTGCCATTACCAAAGTGATGCAAGTCTCTACAACATGTCTATTCTTCCTCTCAGCAACCCCATTTTGCTGAGGAGTGTGAGGACAGGTACTAAAGTGCAAAATCCCTTTGGTGTCTAGAAAATTCCTGAAAGCTTTGCTATTATACTCTCCATCTCCATTAGTTTGCAAGGATTGAATAGAACAATGAAACTGTGTTTGCACAAAGTTGAAGAACTTGACAAATGTGGAGAAAACATCTGATTTATTAATGAGAGGAAAAATCCATACAAACTTGGTATTATCATCATTGTAGATGACATAGTACTTAAAGCCTTCCAAAGACAAACAAGGAGCAGCACCCCATACATCATAGTGAACTTTTTGAAATCGAACAACTGACCTAGAGACTGATTCAGTAAAAGGTAACCTATGCATCTTTCCACTAAGACAGGAAGAACAAATATGAGGACTAGAATCATTGCTAAACTGCACTTGAGAAAGTGATAGCATTTTAGCAGCAACATCAGAAGTAGGATGACCAAGTCTTTGATGCTAGAGAGAGGACTTGATAGTTGAACCAACAAAGGCAGTATGAGTATGTTGAGAGATAGAAGGAAATTGTGGACTTTTGAACAGAAACAGTCCTTCACCATTACTCTTTCCCTTGTATAACAGGGCCTTTGTTGCTTTGTCTTGTACACAAATGTCAATATCATCCATAGTTATGTAGCAATGATTTTCGTTACACAGTTTATTGAAGGACAGAAGGTTCACAACAAGACTAGGCACATGTAAAACATTTTTAAGTCTAAAAGAGTGCTTGTCAGGTGTAATATCAGTAGAACCAATACACTTTATATTCAAACCTGCACCATTGCCAATTGTGATGGAGTTGTGAGACTCATAGGGACGAGCAATGGTGAGATTCCTGAGATCAGAGGTCATGTGATGAGTTGCACCAGTGTCTCCAATCCAAATCTCACTGTGTTGTGTTCCAGATGTGCTAGCACCAGAAGATTGTGCTGTCATAGCAGAGACAGGAAGAAAAAATATGAGGACTAGGATCATTGCTAAACTGCACTTGAGAAAGTGATAGCATTTTAGCAGCAACATCAGAAGTAGGATGACCAAGTCTTTGATGCCAGAGAGAGGACTTGATAGTTGAACCAACAAAGGCAGTATGAGTATGTTGAGAGATAGAAGGAAATCGTGGACTTTTGAACAGAAACAGTCCTTCACCATTACTCTTTCCCTTGTATAACAGGGCCTTTGTTGCTTTGTCTTGTACACAAATGTCAATATCATCCATAGTTATGTAGCAATGATTTTCGTTACACAGTTTATTGAAGGACAGAAGGTTCACAACAAGACTAGGCACATGTAAAACATTTTTAAGTCTAAAAGAGTGCTTGTCAGGTGTAATATCAGTAGAACCAATACACTTTATATTCAAACCTGCACCATTGCCAATTGTGATGGAGTTATGAGACTCATAGGGACGAGCAATGGTGAGATTCCTGAGATCAGAGGTCATGTGATGAGTTGCACCAGTGTCTCCAATCCAAATCTCACTGTGTTGTGTTCCAGATGTGCTAGTGCCGATTTTTTTTTTAATGAATGAAAACTATACAAAAAGGAATGAAGCTTATATAAAAGGAAATGTTACACTTCAATTTTCCTCATAAATGTTACAAAATGAATGAAGCTTCTACCAAAATTTACAAGATCGATAATTAAGCTTTACAAGTTAGTTATTTTCCTCTACTTCAAGATGAACTTTGCAGGGATCTTCCTCGATCTACTTCATGTACCAATTACTCCAGTGTTGTTGCAAGCCTCCTATAACAGAAAGTCAGAAATCTTCAAGCATTCATTAAAGAAACAAAAAGCTGGAAAAGTAATGGGAGATGTACACATGACATAGATATTGTTCGTACCAGTACATACAATTAATATTTCACTTGAACTCTTAATTACTTTAAATAATGTTACAAAATGAATGAAGCTTCTACCAAAATTTACAAGATCGATAATTAAGCTTTACAAGTTGGTTATTTTCCTCTAGCTACTTCAAGATGAACTTTGCAGGGATCTTCCTCGATCTACTTCATGTACCAATTACTCTAGTGTTGTTGCAAGCCTCCTATAACAGAAAGTCAGAAATATTCAAGCATTCATTAAAGAAACAAAAAGCTGGAAAATTAATGGGAGATGTACACATGACATAGATATTGTGCTAAATCCAGGTCTTTCTTCGATTAAAGCTAGAGTAGTTGATTTGAAGAATGCTAAATCCATAGTTCCATACTTACCTCGAAATATGTCTGAATTTCCATTCATTATATATCATGAAGATCCCTTCCAATTAGTTCCTGAATAGGGGGCTGCTGCGAGTAATCCTGAAGGAACACGAAAAATTATTCAATTCATATGCACAAGTCTAAGTTACATGCACTGATAAAAAAAGACAGAAATGCATAAATAAAGACACCTTAGGAATCATACGCAACTGTCCACGCATCAAAACTTTTCGCTTCTTCAACCTCTCTTCTAAAACGTGTCCTATTTGTGGAAGTGTTTTGATGGGAAGTTCATATAAATAATCATGGACCTAATATAAAAAAAATATAAAAAAATTTAAGTAAGCCGCCAGACCGCACATAATAATAATGATGAAAGCACAACAGTTGCAAGTATTAAGAATGTGAACATAGTCTAATGAAAATGGAATAGAAGAAACCTGTGCTGGTGCATCCAAAAGGATGTTCTCTGTTAATATATCGAACACCCTTCATTTTCATCATCCAACAGCTGAAGAAAGAGCAAAGTCATCATTTCATAACCAAACAGAAATATAAGAACATATTAAATGAGAAATAGATTAAGATATCACATTTTGATGCGCACATACACAAAACATGAATGAAATAGGAGACTGACCCATTGATAACTCATATGTACCAAGAAGCAATAAAGACACCAAGACCATAATCTTAAAGATTTGCTGACCACCAACAGCCAAATACAACTCCATGAAACATATTAATGCAGGGATGGAGAGACAAACTGAGGATGAACTTACTGATTACTATAAATGTTACAAGCAACTGTGTGGGGGACACTAGTGTATGTTACGGCTAAGCAATCCTTGAAATGATAAATACAGATCTTTGTTATCTGTCCCAAAGATCTCCTCTGCTTTCCTTAGAGTTTCCTGGAAGAAAATGTATACAAATTGTTCACTATTTTTGTAATCAATGAATAAGCTAGATATTCAGTTGCATAGATGTAGCAAAGAGTCAAAATTATTCCACAATGAATAAGCCAGAAATGCACTGAATTGCTCATATGATAGGTGGCTCCTATGTTGCATTATATTTCAATCAGTTTCAAACCTCACTACAATGAAATCAATTAGACTTGAAATAATTAGACCTACCTGGCTTGACGAAAGAACTCATTTCCATCAATTCGAAGAGTACAAATAGATGCACTCACCACTCACCATGAATAAAAGCAAATAGATGAAATGTCTGTAAATACCTTCATCAGCTGTGTTCCCCATATCAGTAAAACCAGTTGAGGAATATTGTGCCGAGTAGCCATTTGTCTCCTCATCTGGCAAGACAAACAATATAGCACATTGCCCATCAACCAAAGGCAACAACAAAAATTAAGTTAGGAACCGTAGAAAATGTGGGCGCCATCATTAATCTACACTTAAATTAATTACAGAGGGAATCAAGTCAAATAACAGTACCCTTATCTGGTTATACCTTTGGACCAATTGATCACAGATATACATATGCAAACATGTAAGCAAAACATTAAACTTATACCAGCGAGGTAAGCATACAAACCTTGAATCTGTAACTCCCATCCACTTTGACGTAACAACCCAAGACACTGTGTGCTTCCAGAATCCCAATCAAAACTCTATAATACATCAAAAACATGAAAGGGGCATCAGGTAGATATAATAATGGATACAAAGGTAGGCTTGTGCCTGTATTAAAGAACTTAACAATGATTCTTTAATATGGAAAGAGAAAGAAACTAACAATTATAGGGTAAATTATGAAGTTAACAATTAATATTTTAGCCTCTGAAGTAACTGAGTAAAGTTTTAAAACTAATCGATAAGATTTGCATCTTCAAACTAAATGATTAGTTAAAAATTAGCTACGTAAGGGGTCAGATGATTACTTTGATGCAAGGCAATAGTGATTGGCTTTCCAACATACTTAGATCCAATGCACTTATATATGATGTTGATAATTTTTACAACTTCTTGAAAGAATTCATAGTGGCTGTGTATACCTTAAATTACAATAGTCTTGCATGAGAGCTATATACAGATTAGGGTAATCAATAATGTACAGTTGAGCAAGAATCAGAGAATGTAAATTACCAATCAACAGTCTTCAGGGCTGATGTATTTTCGACCTAGATATTCCCAAATTTTGCTCTCAAACGTTACCATTGGCAAATATTCCAATGCCTAATGTCCTCTGCCGCTATCAGATCTTTCCACTTCATTCTGACAAATAAAAACAAAATGACCACCCAAAACAGGTAAACAATTTAACCAAGACTACTAGCCAAATAAGCAAGGAAAACACAAAGGGTAAAAATGTTCCTTACCCTCCAGCATCACTTAATATTAGAAATTGTTTACGGAATTCTAATTCACCCAGAGCTACTAAGTGTGCTTCTCCATGGTCTCCAGGTTCCTTTATAACTGAGGACCTAGTGATACTCTCACCTGTAGCAGCAGCACACTCACACTGAGCCAGCAATGAATTTAATATAACATTATAATCATAATAACTACTAGCTACAATGAAATGGATGAAACTGAGAAAGTTAGAGCATGACGGACCTTGAAACCTCTCATGAAGTTGTACAGGAACATCAGCAGACAGTCTCTGATATGGAGAAATGCAGACGGCTTTTGATGGATAACTGATTGTCCTTGAACAGGTGTTCGATCAGTACAACAAACATTCACAAGAAACAAAACTGTCTAGTTAAACTAGACACAAACTTAACAAGCAGAAAGCAAAAGAAAGAGATCCTGCAAAACAGAGTCAGTCCCACAAACTTAACAAGCAAAAAACCCAAAGATGGCATCAAACAAGTTTAATTTATTCATAACTTCACTGAGAGAGGAAGCCTAAACATAACATTGAAAGGTACTTCATGTTTCATAGGTTATTAGATGTGACTAAAGCCATAGAAACCTAAATGATCTATATCACACAAGGATAAACAGCAGAGTACATATAAAGAAATTAAATAGGCAAAAACCACCTAAGTGGAAAACAAAGCAACTCCTACACACAATCTGCAGCTTGACTGTCTTCCCATCTAGCTCCACAGTCCTGATTTTCTGAAAATGAACAACAAAATATGAATCATAAATAACAAAAGTACACTATACATACATGTAATGTGTGTGCTTATATAGATATAGATATATATGTACTCACAAAATCAACTCCAATGGTGCTGACGTAGCTGTCCACATAGGAATCGTCCTGAAACTAAAAGAAACAACCAAAATACAGCAAAATGAGCACTAACTATAGCAAAATGAACCTCAGAACCTCAACATTGCTTCCAATCTTTTTCCCAAAAATTCACAGAAACAAACTATCTCACATATTTGACAAAGAAGAAAACAAAGTCTAAGAGAGAGTCAAACTCATAGAGAAAGAAAAGGAACCGCAAACGCAACCGTCCAAACAAGAAAATGAACCCCAAAAGCAGTAAAACCAGCGGAAAATGCCCAGGCCCAGACCACCATGCTTCACCAAATCCATAAGGACAGCACCACCAACAGCAATCCCCGGCATCAGATCGCCTCCTTGGGCCACTACGCCACCGCACCACATCCCTGCGCCGCCTCGCCACCTCAACCCAAAGAAGGCCACCCCAGAACCCGATCCACGTCCGAACCTAGATCCGAAAAGGAGCTAGGTCCGCACCAGCCTCACCTCTGGCATGGGATCGAGCATCCAGTCGCCGCACAGATCTTCGATGCAGCAGAGACACCAGATATCGCCGCCGGCAAGCCGTAATCAAGCGCCGCCCCTCGTCTGCCATCGACCACGATTCGGAGAAGACAGATCTAAAAGGATCTGCCAGACTCGAGCTCGGCCCTCCTAACTCCAGCCATGGAACTCGCTTCTGCCAACGACAAACGCTGCCATCCCAGACCCACATCCTCTCCAGGACCAGAACGCAGCAGCGGGAGCGCCGGCGGCGTTCAACCGGGAGAGAACTGACGAACTGTACTGTTTTCTCCTCTCTCTCTCTCTCTCGCGCGTGGGGCGAGTTCTTCCTCTCTCTCAGTCTGTTCCGTAGAAATTTTTGGCACAAACTCTTTGTAGAGTGATTTTAACAAGAGAGAACTGACGAACTGTACTGTTTTCTCCTCTCTCTCTCTCTCTCGTGCGCGTGGGGCGAGTTCTTCCTCTCTCTCAGTCTGTTCCGTAGAAATTTTTGGCACAAACTCTTTGTAGAGTGATTTTAACACCCAAATAGTATATCTGCAAAATTATAAAGGCTACGGCAATGGTAGCGAAGCAAGAATGAGGAAAAAATTTGCTACGACATCTTTAATGCCGTCGCAATTGAAGCATTTTTATGCTACGGCTCTCCTTTGCCGTTGCAAAATAATTTTAATTTTGCGACGCCTTGTTTCCCTTAGCAAATCTATGACCAACGGCAACGGCATTTTGGCGCCGACGCTAACTGTGGTGGCCATTGCAATTTTTTTTTGTAGTGTCTAGCATGCTTAATACGAAGTGGGTACTTGTCAATTGAGTCAGCACCCTTCTTGATGGTATGCAGATCAGTTTTGAGCTTAATAATGTTGGCTCTTGAGACAGTAGAAAACCTTTCTTGCAAAGCTAGCGAGGCTTCACGAGATGAGCTACATCCAACAATGATTTTCATGATATCATCATCAAGAGTGGCCATTAACATACCAAGTAAGGCCTTGTCAGTCCTCTTCCATTGCTTATAAGCATGAGTGATCTCATTAGTCACAGTCCCATCCTCAGTAAGAGCAAGACGAGGGGAACATGAATAGGTTCCATCAAAGAAGCCAAAAAGATCATTTCCTTCGAGAACGGACTGGAATTGAAAGCTCTACTTGACAAAATTTGTTTCACTCAAGCGAACAGTAATCATACTCAGCAGTGAGTTAACATCAGATTGTGTAACAGTCATGATGATTGATAATGAGTCTACAGATTATCAAACTCTTTGATTAACCAAATATTATCAAACTCGTATCTACTGCAGTATAATCTCACAAGCATCCAAGCTATAAACCTCGTTTTATCACAAATCTCACAATATCATATTCATCATAGTCTCACAAGCAATCAGGTTATCAATCTTGTCTTATCACAGATCTGACAATATTATACTCATCACAACATGATTTTCCTTCAACAAATCTCTTTATCATCTCAGTTATATCTCAATCACTATCAATTTTACCAGATCCATATATCTCGAAGACTCAACACCACAAAATTAGTACAAATCTCACAAGAGAACGGAGATCTAAACCACAAGTCACAGATTGATATGAAAAGTTTAGATGAAATCAAATCGCAGTACAATAAACCATTTCACAAGTGAAAACAAGTAATCGAAGCCAGAATGAAAACCTCAGAAGCAGAAAGCAACGATCTAGGGTTTGGTTGAAGCACAGTGAGCTTGACGAAGACGAAGAGCGAGCTGCATTAACAAGGAGTAACAGTAAGAGAAGCTCAGGATCAAGAGCCATAGCTCTGATACCATGATAACATCAAATCCATGGCCAACCTTACAAGCACAGTGAAGAGAGAAAGAGACGAAAATGGAAGAACAATCTGGAGCAAAATTCTTGAGAGTGTTTTTCTGAAAATGCAAAGTCTACCAAATTATTACAATAAACCCCTATTTATAGTAACACCACACCTTCACTTATTACAGACCGGAAAATATAGAAAATATCTAAAGTCTCTGCGTCAGCAAATGATTTATTACAGACTGGAAAATATAGAAAATATATAAAGTCTCTGCGTCAGCAAATGACTAGTACATGCTTGATAGCTGGATGCCACACCATTGGTCAAGCTGACTCTTCCATGCTGAGGCCACGTAATAGTTAACACAAACCATCTCTCAGCGAGGCACCATTACCAATCCCCCACCACCACCTTGATCTTTCTTGATTCGAAGATCTAGCTGAATTAGAAATACGAGTATAAATGTGTAATTTTTAGTCGTAATATATTGTTGTACGTACGTCTTCTCATAAAAGAAATAAAAAAATAGAATGTCAATGAAGACTATATAACAAAGTAGAGCAATTGTCTCTAATTAAGTTGAACAACAATACCATATATAGTAAACAATCATATACAGAGTGCTGGAGCTAGCAACCAAATTTGGATACAAATTGCTAGAATCTATCTTCACCGTAAAGGTGTTATTAATTGAAAACTTATCTACCTCCTGCAAGATACATTGACAATTACCCAAAACTACAATGACTATTTCTGACACTGTGCCATAAGAATGAATTACTAGTGTGGCCGAGCTTGAGAAGTTACCCCATTGCCACCATTCTTTTGGTGAATTGGAGACTTGTGATAGTTATACTGGTGTTGGCGTGCTGAACTTCCTTCTTGTCTTCTGACATTAAGTTTTGTACTTTTTGGTTTCTCCTTAACGGCATTGAGCCTCTCTAGAACTGCCAACACTTCTACCATGGATGGCCTGTCTTTTGGATCCGATTCTAGGCACTTGTAAATAAGCTCAGCTGCTTGGTATGCAGCTTTTATAGAGAGTTGATCTCCAAGCTTTGGGTCTATCATCTTCTTCAGCTCTTTTTTCTTAAGAAGAGAAGGCCTCGCCCACTCCACCAAATTGTGCTGACCGGCCGGTTTGTTAGTGTCGACAGCTCGTCGTCCGGTCAACATCTCCAGTAACACCACGCCGAAACCGTAAACGTCGCAGGGTCTACTTACGGATGTCAAAATTCCGCAACGTTTGTCCGCCCATGGTGCCGCTCCCCTTAGGGAAGTTTGCTTGTGCAAAGCGTTGACCGCTACGTTGGACGCCTTATTCACGGCAGATCGGCCTAATTTCTTTACACAATACCTATCAATGTTGTATAAACATATGAGAATTTTCAGATTGGTCGATTTTCATTTCAAAATTTTTGGATCGCACATAATCCTTATATGTCTTGTAATGTAGTATAACTAGTTTATTAGGCTTGTTACCCTCCATGAGCAAAATGGGGGAAGAAATGGAATTTTTTAAAATGAACTGCTGGATGTTGTTTTCATATGAATATAGGTTAGTGGTAGAAATTTCAGCAATTTCCGCCTTCGGTTGGACCTCTATCTACCCGGTCAACTTAATACCCTAAATAGAACATAAATCAAATATGCTCTTAACCGGTCCTTGGCAAGTCACTTTTTTCGATCTTTCAGCTCCCACACTCTCATGGGTAGGGGGTCTACTTACGGATGTCAAAATTCCGCAACGTTTGTCCACGCATGGTGCCGCTCCCCTTAGGGAAGTTTGCTTGTGCAAAGCGTTGACCGCTACGTTGGACGCCTTATTCACGGCAGATCGGCCTAATTTCTTTACACAATACCTATCAATGTTGTATAAACATATGAGAATTTTCAGATCGGTCGATTTTCATTTCAAATTTTTTGAATCGCACATAATCCTTATATGCCTTATAATGTAGTATAACTAGTTTATTAGGCTTGTTACCCTCAATGAGCAAAATGGGGGACGAAATGGAATTTTTTTAAATGAACCGCTGGATGTTGTTTTCATATGAATATATGTTAGTGGTAGAAATTTCAGCAATTTCCGCCTTCGGTTGGACCTCGATCTACCCGGTCAACT